>CAKNWU010263968.1:516-13510 GCA_932072015.1 Andricus quercustozae
AGGCTCAATTTGTTTACGGAATCAACAAAGAATGTCTTTCCAATAACGGTTTGCTACGATACTTGGCAAATTTATAAAAATTATCAATTATTCAAACAGTTTTCATACAAAAATTCAGAGTTGGGCTTTTTTCATTTTAAAATCAGAACCATTTGAACATTTTTAGCAATTTCATTTATATAAGAAAAAATATATATAATAATTCATATATAAATATTTTATAATGGTAGAAGCTTCCGTTTTCATTAATATCAGTCTTTTTCCTTTTTTGTTAATTGCTTCCATTACTTTCATAATCTCTTCAATTGAACGATATTCTACTTTTTGAAGATTGAACCTAAAAATATAACATATAACTGTTAGAACCATAATTTTTTTTTTCATCTCGCCCTTTCTTTTTTTAATTTCGGTTTTTGATGTTTAAACATCTTAGATAGCGATATGGATCTTTATGCATTTTTTTAAATTTTGTGATAATCATTTTAGTTTAACTTAAGAAATGTTTTGAAAGCTTTTAAAATCGTTGTGAAATTTTTTTAATCTTTGTGAAATCTTTTTAGTATAAGTTAACGTTTATCGAAGATGTTTATCAATAAATCTGTCTGGGGTGGTAGTTTACGATAGATTTACTGATCATTTTTATCACCTTTTTAATCAATTTCTACCTTTTGTCTTTCATTTTCATTTACCGAGCCATTATTACGGAATTTCAAAAATTATTTGTTATATCATTTACTATGTATTTATATAAAAAGTCGTACTAAAATTTGTACGGAATTATTTAATCTGCATCGTGAGCGGGCACCCATGCGAACTTGTGTACAAATTAAAGTGTGTCAATTCAATTTCAAAATAATCCTGTCGGAAATCAGGGGCCCTGTAGGCCCCTTCGACTTTTGTAATATTTTCTTTAAAAAAAGCGTCATTTGAATTTGAAAATTATACTATCGGGAATTAGGGGCCCAGTAGACCCCTTAGACTTTTGTAATTTTTTCTTTAAAAATAAGCGTCAATTAATGTTATTGGGAAAAAAAAGGCAGAAAAAAAGCCTAACTTTGACGATTTATTTTACGAGTATGGCAGAGCCAATCTTAAAAATCGTCGTTTTTTAAAACACCTTCGCAGGATTTTTTTTAAATCAAATTTTGTAGAATAAGTGCACTTCTAAAGAAATTAATCGATTTTTGCCACAACATGATCAGTAAATTGTTTATAAAAAAAATAGTTTACATTAAACCAAAAAACGGCAACGTATTTCGATAGAGAATATAATTAGGCAGCTCCTGTCAAAATTTCAAATCGATCCATGCAAGGGTGCTCAAGTAATACGTCCTCCCAGTTTGAAAAAAGTGGTTTCGATAAAAACGCGTTTAAAGTTTTACGAGCACTTAAATCCTCGAAATTTTTTTTGCATCTAATCTGCAATGCCTGCACAATACATTTGGCCATTCACGTTGACGCTCGCCTCCTCCTCTTCCTTCCTGTATGATTTTAAGGACAATCGGGCCTTTTTTGCAGCATCGGTAAGCGATCGGAAAAAGAAAAACCGAAAAAAAAAACGAAATCGTATTCAGTGTGCGCTCCGAGGCGCTGCGGCAGAATCGATATTTGAAGTTTAAAAAAAAAATTCACTATAGGGCCAACTTCATATTGTTTTTTGACCCTAAAGTATTGTTTAAGTCATGAAAAAAAAATAGATTTTTCCAAAATCCTAGAGTGGTGCTACCCCTTAAATTTCACCATAATCCCGAAATAGCACTTCGCATTTATCTGTGCATTCAACAATGCTTTCGGAGAGCGATCTTTTTTTCAGTATTAACGCGAGTAAAGAATTACTTGAGAAATTCATTGACTGGCGAACACGTCCTATCCGCATTAGCTTTCTTCGCAGCGAACGTGCAGACCTCGTAAATTCGATTGATTACGACGTAATTATAAAAATATTTGCAAAAATCAAGGCTAGAAAACGCATTTAAAGTAGGATTTTGATTGTAAATACTGTTAATTAAAATGGCTAATAAGGATATATATTGTAAGCTTTAGTTCTTTGTTTCATTTTATTTTTTTTTTTGTTCTTAAAAATTTCTTTAAATTTTTTAAAAAAATATAGGGGTTTTGGGCCACGAAAATGTATGGCTTACGGGCCCAAAGTTTGTTAAGCAGGCACTGTTAATTTATGCACGGGCTCTACAATAATCTAAACTCCATAGTGAATAGTGAGATATTTCATTTTTTTAGCCAATTTTAATCGTGATCATGCATTAGAATTAGAATGTAGGATATTTTTTAATTATCCTACTTCTATGCGAATTTTTTATCAAGTTATTTTTTCAACTTTGAATTCTTCATTAATGAAATAAATGTTCTGATTTTATTATTAATAATAATAGCTGGGGGATTATATTGACCCTCAAAAATTAAATTGTGCAGAAATTGTTGATGTAAGTTGTTGGCTTTAGGGTCAGGTGAATTGAAACGAATTAAGTCGTTTCAAACGTTTCGGCACACAATAGTGGCCCTCATAAGTGAGTTATTGACAACAGAAAAATTAATTACTTAACATTATTTCTCTCGAAAGCAAAAAATGGTGTGGAAGGTTGTTTTTCATACAAACATATTGTTTTAAAAATAACAAAAAAATTGATATAAACAAAAAAAAATTTAATTAAATATACGTCACGTGCAAAAATGTTTTTTAAAGAAGTATTTTTTCGATTGCAATGTTTTCTGAAAAATTATGAAAAATTTGTTTTAAAGATTTGTGGAAAACTGGAAAAATATTTTTCTACCACATTTTCAATATTTTTTCATAAATTGTACTTCGTTAAAATAAAACCGTGTTTTAATAATACTGCAAGATTCATCAATATTAATAGAATTGAATAAAATCAAAACTTTTAAATTAAAAAATTTTTATAATTTCACAACTGAGATATTAACCAATGAATAACACTTCCAATAATTGTAAAACTTCGTACCTACAAGATATTATGTACTTTTCACAGATTTAATAAAACTCACTGATGAGGGCCAACATTGTGTGCCGAAACGTTTGAAACAACTTAATTCGTTTCAATTCACCTGACCCTAAAGCCAACAACACATCAAAAATTTCTACACAATTATTATTGATATCTCCTTAAATGAGAATTATGTTATTCGATACAATTTTGTGAATGTTTCAAACAAAATATAATAAACTCAGTCTTGGTATTAGTTGCCATAAGTTTCTTCAAATAGTAAAAAATACAAGCATCAGCTACTGAAAGATGAACTTCCTACGAGAATCAACTTTTCTTATGGTGCATAGTGTAACTTTATGTACTCCTTTTAGAGGCACTTCCAGCGTTTATTGTATCCAGTCTTGACTTAATACGTAAAAACTGATCATTCTAAAATCTATTAGCTTTATTTTACAACCCTCTTACTATTTTACTGGCATCCAGCACGTGAATGAAATAATACCAAATATATCAGAATTAATTGATGTTCTGTTTTTATACTCAAGTTCTTCTTATTAGGATTTTAGAATTAAAAAATAATTGCATTGATTACCAAGGCGCCTAAGCCCTAAGCTGTCTTCTATTCCATCTATTCAACTTCCGTCGTATAAATGCCTCGTACGAATATTCCAATATTTTCACATTTTTTCATCAAAAATTAATAGTATATTTCAATTGTATAGTATAGAGTGGTTCAAAAATGTATTGGGAAAAAATTACTTTTTAGGGTTTTTGGAATAACTTCTGTGTATTGGGGATAATATTACGGGAAAGTTATAAGAACTATAGGGGACTTTCCAACGAAGAATTCTGTTGATCCATTATATGGGTTTACCACCCCTAACATACCCCCACGGTGCCCTGAAAAATACCTCTAAATACAAAAAAATTTATATTGTTCACGAAATCAACACATTTGAGCATTTTAATCTCGTTCTTTTTGACAAAAATTATTATTGTTGGCCTATAGTACAATAATTTTAAATATTTCAAAGTAATTTTCAATTGCGAAAACAAACTTAATTTGGTTAAATAATTGGGTTTTTCGCTAATAGTCGGCTTTTTTCTAACAGAATGAAAACCAAGGTTGCCTTTTTATATATTCTATACGTTTTTGATACATCAGCTTTATTACTTACCAACCCTTATTTGTTCAAACAAATTTTCTCTCTTTTCTGCGATGAATGTAAAAAAAATACAACTAGTGATTGTTGAAAACATGAATTTTATTTCTCATATTCATGAAGGGTTTAAACAGTTAGTTATTAGTTTTCTCCGGCATTTTTTCAAATTGTAAACATCTTTTTACAGAAATTCATTACTCTCTTATAATATATCTATGTTACTCTACGTTGCCTATCAGTATGTCCTGTGAGACAGTTTTATTTTACTTCTGTCTGTAAAGTATTCCCTGTATGTAATTCTTTAAATAATTCAGAAATATAAACAATGAAACGTGTTGAATTTACAAATGAGTATCTAGTACGATGAATAAATATTCATTCCAGAATATCCTAAACTTCTTTAAACAAAATGAGCAATATAAAATAAGGCAAGGTACAGAGTGAAAATTTATGAGAAAAACCATTGATTCAGATTCTTAGAGAAAGAAGCCCCCCTTTTGAGAAAGAACAATTATTTCTTAAAGGTGTAGATTTCGTACAGAATTGACATTTTTGGATTTAGGTATACTTTTCAGAGCACCGCGGGTCTGTGTTAGAGGTAGTACATCAACATGATTGATACATATTCCTCGTTGTAACACAAGTGACACAAGTCCTTTAATTTTCCTGTGACATTTTCCGAAACCCACTGAGGTTATTCCAAAAACCCCAAAAAGTGATTTTTCCCATGTATTTTACATGGGAAATTTCAAAAAAAGAAAATGTGCAATTATTCTTTTTCGGATTTGGAAGCAATTTTGTGGAATTCTTGCCCTCCATAACGATTACACCATATTTATGGATAAAACTGCCATAAAATTTGTTTAAAATTTTCATTATTTGTCACTCGTCTCCTCAAATATATGGTAAGAGGCGCCTGAAACGGTTTCTCCCTATGCGCTTTACGCTCGATTTTTTATTTTTATTCATATATGTATTCATATAATTCTCTAATAAATTATATACAATGACTACAAACGATATCATGTATTCAAAAAATTATGAAATACAAGTGAATTTTCTTTTTAATTTTTCAAAAAGTAGGCTTGAAGTCACATTTATAAAAACTTAATGAAGAAATTAGGAATCAGGTCTGTATTAAAAATAATTTAAGTTTCGCACATATTCTTGAGTTTATTTGCAAGTTTTTTCATTTAAAAAATATTTAAAATTTCAACTTTTGCTTTTTTGCTGATTCAGAAAAAATTATAACCAATTTTTCGACCCGTTTCCCGATAAGGAAAGGAATTATGGACTTTACATTTTAATTTACTTTATCATAGTTAGATAAGAAAACTTTTGAGTCATAAAAAAAACTGAATTCAGAAATAAAAATGTTCATCTCTATCTAGAGCTGTTCAGATACAGGTACATTCTGGTACGAGGTACACATATATATATAGGTGTATCTTTTATATGTATATTGAGTCATCTCAATATAATACGTATCGTTTTTGTACTCTTGTACCTTTTGTAGTTCTGCCATATAGCACAGAGGTGTAAGCCATTTATCCTTACCTACAAGAGAATGAAATATCTCTTTCTAGTTGACCAAACAGCAGGGTCCAGAGTGGCTATTCTATAGTAGTTCTATGGTTTCAATTTCTACAAATTCAGCCCTTGAAACTACCTGTATGAAAAACATATCAAAGGCCGCTAAAAAAGTGACTCTCATCCGTAAAATCCTACGTGTGACACTTTGAAGCCTATGTTGGTCCTTCCAATCTTCGCATATGTTTCTATAAGGGCCGCAAGAACAAGTAGTAGACATTGAATATGTTTTCTCCAGCTTCTGGGAATCAAAAATGTCTGCTCTGCTTCTACTTAACATTGAAGTGGATCCAACAGACCTAAGCTCTCCTAAAAATTAAAAAAGACACTTGTATACAAAGTACCAATCATGATTTAAAATCTCTGTTAAATTTCAACTGAAGATAAAACCACTACCTCTTATTCTAACAATTTCCATTAATTATGACACAAGGACCATATACCTGAAACATCTCAACATTTTGATAAGAAATAAACATCACACCCATAATATCCATATATATTGGAATATTAGGGAGAAGGACTAAAACTCTAAAACATTGGCTTTTGATATGTAAATTGTTTTGACACCCAAAGGTGGTTATCCAATTTCATAAATTAAAGTATACATATCCATAAAACCTTAAATTCTCAGAACCGATCTCTCTATAAAGAAGAGGTATTCCTACTGAAGGAAAAAGGAATATCTAAAATCTCCCATCTTGAAATCGGTGGTCGTAAGATGAAGATTTAAGTATTTGATCGTCGGATTACTAGCCTTCCTTATTAATCACTTGGCTCGCCGGGACCGTTTACTCGAGGAGAGAGCGAGAGAGGGAGAGCCAGGCGTAAAGAGAGAGAGAAGTGTGAGTGTTTATAATAAGGATCGTTATAACAGCAAACCAACCAACCAGTCGAAGAACGTTCGAACACGTGTAACTAATAGGCTGAGTCGATGGGACTCGCCGGTAGCGTTCCAGTGATTTCCTCGAATAGACCCATCATCGACGTCGAAAGGGGATACCTTGTCTCGCGGCTTTGGTCCTTCGCGCTGGCCATTCTGCTCCCGAGAAGGTATAATACAGTCATGGAAAGGAGCCCTTTCCCTTCTCTTCTCGCTGGTGGGAGAGACATTCGAACCAATGACGAGCCCTTCCGAAGGGGACTTACGCGAGTACCTGCTGATCAGGTGGGCCCCACTCTCGCAAAATCCTTCGTCCTCCTCTCTTAACTTAGTTCTTACCACTTCCAGTCTTCCATAGCTTCTCTCAATCTCTCCCTCGTCCGTACCTTATCTCGTGCGCTCTCCACTCGACGTATATCTCTATTAGTTCTTTCTTTTATTAGTTTCGTTCGTCCTTATCCATTAGCTTTGTCGTTCTCCCACAACCATTGGAGGATAAATCTCAGAGAAAAAGATCTCACACAAAGTCATGCGGGTAAAATTTACCCCAAGGCCCCAAGCGGTCCACCTTTGATCTTTTTGGCAACTCGGTTTTTCTCTCATATCCGAAACCGTCAAATGCAATTCGATATCCAATCGTCGGGAGAACTGGGTGCCGCTTTATAAATAAATTCTGAACTGATGTCGAGAGTGATGTCCTTACTAGATGTCTGCAAGGAAGCTTTGGTTGGTTAACGATCATGTAGCTCTGGTCGTCTGGCCAGCACGAATAATGCAGATTAATGCAGAAATGCTAGAAGAGTGTAAAATCTATTAAAAGTTTCAGGTGCGAAGGCTAATTCGAGAATGGAAAAGGTGTGCGAGAGACGATGCTCTTCGCCAATCAGGATTCTCGATTATTCCATCATCCTTGGGTGTAGTCGCCATTTTTCGCAGGTTCGCTTAACAAGATCGTTAGAACGGTCAAACGAGCCGAAAGAAAGACCGGACGTGTTTTGGAAGCGGCATAATTCTAACATCGACGATGCAATTCTTGACTTCTCGGAATAGGACGGGCCTCGGGGAGGCCAAGTCGGGCCTTTACGTCCACGTTTTTAGGCCCCCCCGCGGTTCGAGCTCATTAACCGCCTTCTCGCCGTCCTTCTCCCGGACTTTTAGTCGTGGCGTGACGGGCTCGCGTGTGCCTACACGGGAATGAGAGCGTGTGCGTGCGCGTCTTCACTGATCAGGTAAGAAAGGAGCCGCCTGAACCGACACGCGGGGCGCTAGACACTGGGTTCGTTAGTTAGAGAGAAAGAGGTTTGGTGAAGGAGGGAAAGGAAGAAGGCTGAATGGTCCTGAGTTACTCTCCTCGCATCCCTCTCCCTCCAATCATCGCTCCCCGTGAACTCCCCTCGTCGTCGCATCGGCTCTGACGAGATAATTTGTTTCTCGTTTCCTGGGATTTTCAGGCAGAGACCGATATCTACCGACGGTGAAGATTGCCAGGAGTGTCCAGATACCGCGGCACGTCTTATTATTACAGGCCTTCGGACACTCGGGCGTGGGAAAAGGACAGCTTGTAGCACACAGCCAAGAAGCTTCAGTTGGTTGCCGAAAAGACTCCAACTGCATGAACCGTCACTCGATCGTTATCCGGTTACATCTTCTCTCACCTCCTCTAAACTTTCCGACGTTTAAGTCAAACACACTCCAATCATATATAAATATTTTCCCTTAATCACATGTTGTACTGTCTCGTCTTCGGATCATCAAAGCATATCCTTCTTCTAGTCTTAGTAATAACCTTCTCTGAAATGTAGCAGATACATAATCGATGACTTGTACTAATGACTGGGAACCGTCATTTATAAATGCCATTTGTATTCCCAGCATAAAGAGAAGGTCAAAAATTAGGAGGTACCAGTCCGTAGCTGTATAATAGTTTTGGGCTCGAAATGCTTTTCCTGGATTTTGACTTCTTAAGCCCGGGAAAATCTGACGGTTCGAAGTTACAAACGATTCTGCGTTTTAGAAAAGGTTTTGAAGTCAAAAGACGAACGAGAATAGAACGGAAGGTAGTGAGAAAGGAAGGACAGGAGGACGGTGAGACGAAAGGTGGTGAGGGGTGGTGATGGCGTGGGGCGTTGTGGCGAGAGGCAAAGGTAGGGTTCTTTACGGAGGTGGCGCGAGACACAAACCAGGCAGACAGGTTGGTCCGTTCGCCACCCGGGGGCGACCCAAGGTGGCCGATGCTCGCACGCCGAGCCCCACGAACCAACACGATAGAGGTGAACGCGAGGCACTTCCAGGCAGAGCAACAGAGATGACGAGACTTGGAAGCAACATGGTGGCCTCGCCCCACGCGAAGAAACTCGAAGACCTCCGAAGAAGGACCCGAACTCCACTCTCGGCAGTTTGCTTCCCCTCTTCTCCCGGAACTTGCACTGATCCCGAGTGCCCAAAGAACACTCTCCTGAATGTTTTACCTATGAGAATTGTATAAGGAACCTGCGAAATTACGGAAAGATTGGCAAAGTATTCAAAGGAATATTGATGACTCTTTCATTCTTTCATCTTCAATTTTTATAATATCTGCAATTGTACAAATATCTGCAATTGCACTAATGGATAACTGTATATGTGGAAACAGCGTTGCTGCGGTACATAATTTGGGTAAGTATCCTTTCATGCGAGTAAAACGGGTGGCACTCAAAACACCCTGTACTTAGAAACACTTGCACCTGCGTAATCTCCTTCAGAAACATGTTCATGAGATTATGAGTTTCGGAGTTGAAAGCTTACTATGGTACAAATTTCTTCCTGGAATCAAGGATGGTAGGGTATCGTTGATGCTGATTGTAATTTGTTTATGTCCTAGCTATGTTTCCTGAAACTGGATGAAGGGAAAATGATGTCTTCCTAGCTTCCAGTTGTAACTAATGCTCAATCTAGCTCAAGATACAACTTGATCTTCATAAATGGTCTCTATTTACAGGAGGATAATATGTACAATGTACATATTATCCACCATATGCCTTTATTTACTACCATATTTAATCTGTTCAACAATGTTCTTTCTAAGTCTCCATCTATTACGTAAGCCTTTTTGTTATTTCACCTAGTATCCAAATCTCACCAATCTTTTCCTCTATTTTAGCCTATAGAATTACTAAATATGTCCTCATCTTCCTATCTTATCCTTTCTCCTCTCTTCACCTGTTCTACCGACCATTATTTTCATCTTATCTTTTTTTTCTTCCATAAATTTGACTAACCTAACTTTCATTTCATCTATAATTCTCTTTAGTTTAGCAGCCATGTCCCAAGTTCTCGACTTTCTCTTCTCTCTATTCCCTTCCATAGCATTATTCTTATCTTTTATCCCGATTCGTAAACAACTAAAACTGATTGTTCACTTCCAACTGGGTCTAGTATAAAAACGTATTTCTTGTTTTCCCTTGTTAAAAAAGGAAATCATAAGCATCAAAACGTTCCTTTTTTCGTTCAGAAAATTGAATTGAAAGAATATTGCAAACTGCTTTTGCTGACTCTAACCAAGAGTCATTGACGTCAGAAGAAGGAAGGGGGCCCTTCAGACTCTCTCGCGGTATACGTATGTCCTCTAATCACAGTTGCGAAGGCCGCCGCTCATCCCCGACGGCCCCGACGGGATAAAGACGTTCCGCGGCCTAATTGCTATATATAGGCATGGCAAGCGTGGTCGACCAACCACGTTTCGGACCCGGTCTTCGGTGTTATTAACTCAGCCTTGTAGGCACTTCGCTACGGGGCAACATGGGCAGTTGGGCACGCGAAAAACTTGCAAGCAAGATGTAATACGATACCCAAGCTTTTGCGGTTTCACTGGTACCGAAGGGGTGTCATAAACCAGGACCCGCCTTGGAAATGAACTCGTTCGGGACTAGGTTCTGAAAGGGCGCACGACGGAACAAATTCGTTTACAACCCGCGTCATGTGGGAGAGTGTTGACGACAACGTGTACGAGGCATGCCGCATTGAAAGAATCAAGTGTTCATTCTAAAGGATTAAGTTTTTAAGGGCTTGAAATTTGTTTAGCTTGATCTGAAACAAACGATCGTGAGAATGCTTCGAGGTAAGAATTTGTGGAACTGGCTAAGGTGAATTTACTAATTTATGATTTGAATTGGTTTTAGGTGGATTGTTTACTTATTTTTATATTTAATACTTATCGTTAATTAAAAATTTATTTTATAATAGAATTTGTGTTCACCTATATTATCGGAATAATCTTCCGGACCTTCAGCAGAAGGAATTGAGTTCTTCTAAGTAAGCGCTTGAATTTCTTTCAATCCAGTAAAAAAGAGTAAAGGATGTAAAAGTTGCATAGAGTTTTTGTAAAGGGTCATTCATTTCCGTCGATAGACAACTATTCGCAATGAACCACGGGTGAATGCAGCTTGGATGCGCGAAAACTTCGAGAATTATAGTAAACTGAAGCTAGATGCCGACTTTGATCTTGTTGGTTCATCCCAGAAGCACTCTTGAACGATCGTTTGACTTGGAATTATTGTCTCAGTGCTCGTTTATCCAAAACAGATTCTTCTTCTGCTGAAGTTACTCAAGGATTGTCGCGGACAATGCCGACAACACTTAAGGTGTTCAGACCTTGGAAAACAGAGAAAGTGAAATTCAGAATGGTCTCATTCCTTGGCATCCATCCACTAATAGAGATCTCTATTATTCCAAAATAACTAATCAATAAACTACTTCTAACATTTAGATTTTGGAAAGAAATCCACTTGAGCAGGAAGGCATTGTTTTTGATATTTTGATGATCCTCCCGAAGCGGATATTGTTTTAGGACCTGTTATTGTTTTAGCAAAAACGTAAAGGAAATGGAAAACTAGCGGAAATAGATACGAATCGGAAATATTCAAACACATGACTTGAACCAGATGTTGTGAGAAAATCTACAGGTCTAGATTCTAGACCTATATCTATACTAAACCAAACAATGAACTTCTAAAGCTTACTGAATGACCTAGCATAAAGCACAAAAGGAGTTCAATGATTAAGTATTTCATAGATCTTTTAACAGAAAAGTGCTAGAGAAAGCCAGGTATTCTAAACATCAAATATCTTTTATGCCTCCCTATCCCTTCAATCTTTTACCTTTTTTTTCATTTGAATAATAGAAAACGAATTTCAAGGTGTTTCTTCTTACAAAATATTCCTCTGACTCGAAAGCAATTAATTCGATTCCAAGAATCGTGCTTTTAAACACAAGAAATCACACTCATCCTAACTTTGGTTAAAACAGTTCTTAAGCTGGGGTTTGTAACCCTGTTTACTAAATGACTGCAATCATGTCCTAATTGTGATGAACGTTTTCAAATTCTCTTTCTTTGAAAAGGTTGGATTCCTCAACTGTATATTCCTCGGTATATTCTAAACTTTCTTCCCAGGATGCATCTAGCTGACTGCATGTCTACAGTCAAAGTATGGACTAATTTGTGAATATATGTGATTCGCCTGAGTTATGTTTGAAGGTTGTATAATGAATGTATTTTAAAGTCTCATGCATATTTTGATGGATCTAATAAAAACATGAAAGATTTTTATCGAACCAATTTCGTGATATAGAGTTACGATAGGTAGTTTATTAAAATGTATTTTTCAATATCGTGCTCAGAGTGCTCCCTGCCGGGGCATAATAAATGCCCCTATCCATCTTTCTCTCTCTCCCTTTCTCTCTTAGGCTCTCATCGACTATCGTGGCGAATCGGAAGGGCTCTGGAGAGCGGGTCCGTCGATCGTGCCCGTTTTTCCTCGCGGCCTCGCGGAGGCTTTATGAGCGCTGAGGGAAGAACCAAGCAAGCCGTTCAGCTTTGCAAGTCACTCCTGCCTTTGTTTCGTATTTGTTCTACCTGTACCATTCTGCCGACCACGAGAAAAACCAAAATTGATTCTTCTTTGCTGCGTCAAACACCTTCGCCGCTCTTCCCTGACTCGATGTAATCGTTACGGGAGCGCGATTGCCATCTCGCTAATCTACCGGAAAGTTGGACACGCTCAAATTGCATAGGATAGATCGGTATATTCACGTAGAGTAAATTATGATGTTAGTCACGTTAAAAGGCCACCGGTCATTATAAAGATATATGAACTTGAAGTGACGCTGAATCAAAACTAGACAAGTAAACAGTCAGTATTAGGGTGAATAGATTTTGAAAACACACAAAAATTAGAGTTCAAGATAAACAAAGAAAGAATTTATTCTCTTCCGTACAGTTTGAAATATTACTGATTCATTTTAAACTAAAGTAGGATTATTTTAAACCACATTGACTTTATTTTTAAGCCAAAATTATTTTGAACAAAATGTAATTTTAAACCAAATCTGAACTAAAATGAGACGTAATGATTTATAT
>CAKNWU010264032.1:1026-11198 GCA_932072015.1 Andricus quercustozae
GCAAAGAAGTTAATAAAAGTAAATGCACCTGTGAACAACGCGACCCAGGCAAGTATGCATCAGTGTCTTGGAATATGCTCTTCGGGCTGTTTCGCGCGAACCGGATGCCTATGCCCTGGCATCGCGTCACCATTGCAGCGTAACGGTTCCTATGTGTCCCATCGAGCTTAATCGTAAACGCGAATCTCGGTGCACCACGCCACAGGATTTCATTTGAAAACGACTCTGAGTCCCGATTTACGAGGGACCGATATCCATCCAGATGACCAGCATCGTTTAATCGCTAATTGGGCTACGTTTGCTGTAAGCGTGTAGGTACATTTAGAGGTGAAATGGCTACCGACTGCAGACTGCTGATTTCGGTTCGTGCGTAATATCAGATCTCTAATCCACTTAAAAGTATTTATGCCTCAGCACCGTCATGGCTTTTCCACGTAAGACTCGGCCCGGCGATCTCATTTGAATGTACCTATCTACCGAGGGAAATGGGCACAGAGGGAGTTTATAGATCAGATTCTCGAATAGAATTGCCCGAGCGTGTCGAACCCATTCCTTCGATCGTTTCAGCGAAGGCGAAGGTGAAGAGGACGCACTTTTACGTTGTCGAACTCGAGTTTCTTCTCGAGTACCTTCAGAAATCACTTTTTCTTCAATGAATTCAATTTTAGTTTCAACAGGTCAAGGTGCAGAAGACTTATAAAGTCAACAAACGCTGATTTATCGCGTAACGACTCCTGGTGTTCTCGATACATGCTCTCGGTCAAACGGAGTTACAAAGTTATGCAGGAGGTCATAAGAGAGCACTCGAAAGCCTGGGATTCCAGGGAGCACGATCGGTTCGACGATCTCCTTGAATTTACGCGCCTTGGTCTAAAACGGTTTCACACTTACTTCCAACACACTTTAGATCACCAAGTCGTACCGTTTTACAGTTGGATCGAGTTTTATTTGCATCAGCCTGCTATACCTGTTTTTTAGACGAAAAAATTTATTGATACTCTAACGATTTCTGTTACACTCTTTTGTAATAAAAGACGTGAGAATCGGGTCATGCAAATAATCTTTTCGAATTCTGTGTCACGAACAATCAGTGAATCTTGGAGAAAATTCAAAAGGAGTTTTTAAATTCGATGGAGAAATTGCATTGCTGGAGTTTTTTATGCATTAAATGGAATTTGAGAAATGTAACTAAACTAAATTATAGTAGAGAAAAGTTCCCGAAAACAGTCGAGTTTTATTTCTCTCCAATAAATGTTTATATTGTCTGTCCCTATTTCCTAGCTGAGATTCCATTCTTTGACCCTCCACTTAATACCCTATTATTATAAATTCGACTACAGTAATTTGTGGTCGAGAATATTTCATTTGAAAGTACCTTTGGAAGTAACGGATTTTTATTTTAGTATTTTAATCTGTTAGTAAACTGCATCGATCTCGAAATTCGCATTTTTTTATTAAATTGAAGCCACTAAAAATAGCGCTATAACTCTGTAAAGCTTTCAAATTTCACCAATTTAATGTTGAATGTATCTCAAAACTTCATGATGTTTAATTGAAAATGTTTAAAATATCCAAATTTCTTCAAAATACAATATTGTGAAATTTGAAACAATCATAATTAAGCCAATTTAAATATTAAACAATTTTCAAATATGTGCAATTTTTGAAACTTTCAAATTCAAAGAATTTTAGAATTTTTATTCTGACATATTGTAATTTATGACTGTCAACATTTGTAATCTAAAATTATTTATAAGTATTCATATCTAAATATCGAAAATCCAACCCATCCTATTAAAAGCGGTCGAAATTTACAAATTAAAAAATTGAATTATCAAACATTTCAATTATTTATATTCAATATGTATATGACCATATGAAAAGGATCATTTTTGTCGGTATAGAATGACATATAGTGGCATATAGCCGGATAAATCCCGGATATTTTGAGCCTAAGAAGAACCCTCTGGAATGAAAAACGAGTCGCTGGGGCACTTTAGAAGTTTGAACTTCGAAATATCAAAATTAACGTGGATATGTGCCCAGTTGATTCCGGGACATAAGTATTGTGCTAATAGATTCAGCATTGGTCCGAGTACCACACTCCACCTAAACCCTGAATTTATCATTTGGACCCTGACCCTGAGTAAAATAGTAATTTCCTACAATATAAATAAACATCTATTTTATGAAGCTAAATCCGTTTTACGATCATATCAGAATTTAAATAACTTATATGAGAGTTTAAATATTGCTATTTCAAAACCAATTACTAAATCGATCTAGTATTACTTGTGACTAAAGCTTATAACCAAATTACTATGACTAAAGCTATGATCTTTGTAGGTTGAACATGCGTTAGTGCAACGATCAGGAAAATGGTAAAGTCCGATAACCTGGAAACTGGTTTATGCGTAGCAGCGTTGTGCCCTCAAGTTGGAAAGGTATGAGAAGCTGGTATAGGTTTATGCTACCTCCTCCAGTCGTCAAATATACGGTTACTGTTGGAAGGAGCGCCTATATTTCGCTACCTACCAAGAGACACATCTCAGCTCGATGAGACCCTCAAGGGGCCGGAAGGGCCTTTGGTGTTTCAGGGTGCTCACTCTTGCGTTCGCCCTCACGTTTAGATAGGCAGTGCGAGCTGTCGCTTATACCGATAGATCTGCCTCAGGGTTTCAGACAAGGAAGAAAAGAGGTAGAAAGAGTAAGAGAGTCTGAGAGAGAAGGAGAGATGTCGGGACGCCAAAGCAATGTGGTGATTAAACTTTGGCTGCATTATACCGAGCCTCTTTCTCGCACAGTGTCACCAAGAGATTGATGGTAGACTAGTATCGCATCCACCCTCTCCTTTTCTCTCCCTCTTTCCTTACATTCACGACGGCTTATTTCCAGTAGCGTAATTAGAAAACATACTTGGAGCGTACTCGCTTGAAGATGACGGAACAAATATTAACTTCCCTTCAAAGCGCCAAAGTCGTACCCTTCCATGCTTCGTGTAGTCTTTCATATGTCCTTTCAAGTTCAAGACGGGTTTGTAGAAAATTTCGTGTTTTCATTTATATTTAATGACATAAAAGCCAAGTAAGGTTTTTCCAAGTGGTCTTACAATTTTGAACCCTAGTGCACGTGTATTTAATTGGTTGAACTTCCATATAAGTTCAGTGTTACCAAAAGGTGAACAACAAGCTTTAAGTCAATGTACAATCTACCTAATAGGTAAGCTTGATCAGAAGGGGGAACAAGCAACTCTAATAGAATTTATTGTTGTCTGCTTGAAAGTTTATGACTGCCGGTCTTGATTCCGATAGCTTCCAAATCCAGAGAGCGAAAGCTCATGGAAGATTCAGAGCTGGATGGAGAACCAAGTAAGTTGGTTGCAGACTCTGGTTATTGCGATTTGTTGCGCTGATTGTCCTCTTTATGTTTCGCCTTTATCGGTTGAAAAGTGAGCAGATTACAGTAGTACCTACCGCGCTTACTCCTTTCGTTGCTGGCTAAAACATTACCAGATTCCTAATAAACCTGGATCTCGTTCTCTTTCTTTACCCAAGAGACTGGTTTTATCGCAAACGATACAGAAAAGGTGGCGTGTCGCGGTCTCGGTCGACTTCAATCGCGATTAAAGATCTTGTCATGGAGTGGCATTACGGGTCCGTACGACGCCCTACCGCTGGTCCTATTTGCATAGAAGTTTCTACCAGGGTGGAGAGGATGCTTCGCCTAATAACTCCTTTATTTTTTGCAGTCAGGCGCCCTCACTAACGCTTCCGATATCTGGATCATGTACCAACATGGAGGATAACTCTTCTTCGATACCTCCTGCTATCTCTCTAGCTTACAAACCTAGCCCTACAAACTATTGACTAGTGCTCTCTTTGCGAGACTGGAACCATGGGATGTCTTTCTGTGTATGCACTTCAGTATGCATATGGGAACGTATCTATGCATACATATGTGTAAGACGAACGTGCGCGTACCTGCCACGATCTCGCTTCTTGTGAAGCCCGTTATCGAATCTTCCATGGAAATATCTAGTGCGCGTAGCAAGGTAATGCGACGCAGCACGACGACTCTGAATCAGAAAAGCATCACGCAGGATCCTTGCATGTTGGAAAAGCGCATCTTCTTGTATCAGTTGAATATATTAATATCCTCGTTAAACGCACCGCTGCGCGGCGATTTCTTATCTATTCGAATGAAAGGGGTAGAACAAATAATTAAACATGATAAACCAAACTGTTGTAAAGTAGGAGTACGGATAAAATAACTTGATAATAATTCTTCAACCAATTCAACCTCTTGATTCTGCTCATATTTGCCAATGGCTGATTTTAATTAAGATTTTCAACCAATAATAACGTATACAAAATTTGCAGGAAAATAATTTGAAAATTTATTAAAGAATATGTCAAGTGCTCATGATGGAATTGTAACTTTTTTTCCTATGAAGATAAAAAGTGAATGCGATTGTTTCGGTTTATAGGAGTGATAGAAGGGTGTGACTGGACTAATCACTCTTTTATTTATCGATTTCATGAAATATTGCTTAGAGAAATTGAAGCTGGTCTCACCATTGTATTCATATCACTGAAATCAGTTTCACTACTAAGTAGTAAACTCGGCCAGTCGATTCAACCAGATAAGGTAGCTGAACCAGATAAGGCTCGTGGCAACGACAGGTCTCGAATCCATTTGTTGTTGAGGTAAGCGCATCCTCGAGGAACAGAAAGGCAGAATCTCTTAACGTTCACTCACAAGGTCGAGGAACACCTGTAGGTTTACCAGTTACAAGTAGGTAACATGTATTCACACTTGTGCTACCTGGATTATCATAACCATTCATTTAAAAATTATTTAGCCTGAAGCTTGATATTTTTTGTTTAAAATGTTCCGTTCATTTGCATCGTAGCATGTTTTCAGCACCTCTTAATCTCAATGATAAAGGTTCAGAGAACGGAGGCGTGTAAATCTCGTCGGATGATGTCAACTTCGCTCTACCTACTTCTGCATCGTTTATAGCTTTCAGCTTACAGTGCCAAGATTATTTGGTGCGCATCTCATTCCAGATTTAGTATAAAGATCCAAAGCTTATCGGAGAATACATTTATTTTTACTTCAGCTCTTTCTACACGACTTTCAGTTTTGATTCATTGAATTTTAATATTATCAATGAGCTAGCTTTTTGTATCCGGATTCGCACAGATGCTTTCAATGGAGAATTGGAATATCCTGCAATGTTGAAAAATATATCTGAATTCAAACAAAGATTTAAAAAATAGTTTTGACTTCTTAATAAATCCTTGCACAATATTCTTCTTGAGTATTTCGGAATTTTCTGAAATTTTCGTAAATATTCTTTTATTTCTTAAAAACTATCTATATATTCTGGAGTTTTCATGACTTTGATAGAATATTTTAAAATGCTCTGGTCTATTGTAGAATATTCTGGAATTATCTTGCGTCTTCTAGAGTTGTAGGGTTCGGAATGTCGTAGATTATTTTTGAATTTTAGAATGTTTTCCTATATTATTCTCAAATATGCTGTAACTTTCTTTTTATCTATTGCTAATTTAAACCTTCTATTGTGTTATGGAATTTTAATGAAAAGTTATTCAATGTACAGTTAAAGTAAATATCGAGCTGGACAAAAGTATAACATCAAATCTATGTATACATTCTTAAAGAATCTAGAATTTTATGGAATGCATTATTATATTCTGAAATTGTTTAGACTGTTATAGGCTTTTATTAAATATTCCTTGCGAATTCCGGAATTCTCTTTACTGTTTTAGAATATTTTGGAATTTTCCGAAATTTGGTGGATTATTATAAAATTCCTAAATGTTCCCAAATGTTCTCATATGAAATATGAGAAATACAAAAACACTTTTAATATAAATTAATGTATTATTCATTTGAATATTCTGGATTGTTTTGTAGATTTTTTCAAAATATTTGTATGCATCTATAATCGTCTGTAGATTCTGGAATTTTCTTAACATTTTTAAACAGTTTGTGGCCGTACTAGAATATTTTGGAGGTTTTTATCTTAATATTCTAGAATGATAGAAGTGCTCAATTATTCAAGTGCTCTGGGATTTTATGAACTTTTCGACAATAATCCGGAGTGTTTTAGAATATTGTGAAGTTAATTCCTAATTTGTATAGAATATTCAAATACAGAATAACAATAAAGTTCTAAACAATACTAGAAAAATTCAGAATAGTCTGAAGTGTTCCACGAGATTCTAGACTCTTCAAGAACATTTTATACGTAATATATTTTAGCGTAATCTGAAATGTTCTAAATTTTTTCAAAATTTTTAAAAGGATTCTGCTCATGTTTATGACAGACCTTGTGCTTTATTTATAAGATATTAAAATTTTAATGAAATAATTCTAATAAAGGTAAAATGTACATAATCAATTTCTAAATTGCAAATTGAGAGTAAGAGCAATTTACGGGAAGGTAACTGTAGAAGTGCATTTATGCAATTTTCCTTTATCTGTACATTCACTTAAGTTCCCGTCTACTAATTTTCCATTCCACGAGGGAAAATGCTCATATTTTGAAGCTCTATGCATGCGCATAATATTTAAACACTCTTGGAGAAGGTAATACTTGAAGATTGTGAAGTAATGTCTTTGAAATCAAAATAATTACAGAGTTATTTACCCGAGGAAACTGAGAGTTTCGCAGCAGTTAGAGCCGTCTTCACTCATCTTTCTACTTCCTAGTTCCCCTCCTCTGTTTTGATTTTCTTCCTTTCCCTGTCGTTCTGAGAGGTTGGTTGTCTAACATGAGTTTACTGCGAGCTTTGTATGTTCTGACGAGAGTAACAGTTGATGTGGCAATGAAATTCTATCGCTTAACGATCGTTATAGTTTGAGGTGGTGCCGACACTAGATTTATTAGTAATCACTGACGATACCGTCAATGCACCGAGTTTTAATGGGCCGTACGTCAGTCGCTGTGACTTCGATCGCCCTAATGATGTCTATCTTGGTCGATCAGATCACTAAAGTTTCAATCGCTCAGCTTCTCGAATTACACAGGCGTTGTTTTAAACCAGGGAGAAAAATCTTGATATACTTGTAGGTAGTATGACTATGCACTTTAAGGCCTAGTTAATCGTTGCCTCGAAAGGTGACCATAAACTCGCTTTATGTGTTTTACCACGCATTCGGTTCTGTACTAAATTCTTGGCTCAGTTCTTTTTTCCCGCGCTCTTCATAAATTGACCTGTGCTGTAAAACTCGTTTCTATAATCATGGCAGAGTCAGAAGAGTAGTAAGCGAGGTTTGGTCATAAATAGCAACTTTACACTTTTTTAGTATTCTATTTAAAATTTTATTTCACTTTAGTATACTAGGTTATTTAAATTTGTGTTCATTTTCGGAAAATTGTTCTGATGCAATCATGTGGTCAAATGTTAAACGTGAATCACATGACTCTGACAGATATGGTTGAAATCCTGGTTTCATTCAGCTGAAATATGTACTCGTTTGCGATATTCATCGAAATTTTGAACCAATTGCTGCTGTATCGGTGGTAGTTTTTCAGTATATTTTCATTTGTTTGCCACAATTTTCGTAGATTAATTTAACCGATTGGCTTCGGTTACATCCAAACACGTTCCCATGAATCGAGTTTAATTGTTCGCACTCATCGTTATGAGTTTTTACCTTCTAAATTTCTATATTTATATTTCCATAAAGTTTAACAATTAAATTCATGAAATTGACGTGAGTATTATCTTCATAAATGACACAACAAATCGCACAATAAAATGTATAAATATTCTAGTTAGAATTTTCACATTTATTAAGGATTATTTTTAATGTTTTGATTATTCTCTTGGGATATTTTGCCGGATTTCAATTTTCTCTTCCGGCATATTTTTCACTTTTCAGGAAAACTACTATTCAAGTAACCGAAATAACGTGCTTTCTACAATTCTTTGGAATTCATTATAAGTTCTTTGGAATTCCGAAGAATTCAAACGCGAATTCGATCACACTCGTCGCCTTTTTTATGGCCCGGGGGGGGGGGGGGGGAGATAGAGATGAAATATGACGCCCATCTGTCACAAAGATCATGCTATAATTTTCTATTCTGGCATAGTTCGCCAGATAAGAATTTTTTTAATTGTTGAAATTAACCTAGAATTTTTCTGAATTCACTATAAATTCTTTGGAATTCTTTAGAATCCCGCTGAGCAAGAAATCACGCTGACGATAAACTATGCTGGAAGTGAAAATTAAAATCCGGCATATGTTGCCCTAAGGCAATACTCGACCTATTTTTAAAACATTTTCCGATTTTTCTTGAAATAGAAATGTAAAGATTGCAACTTATCACCGCTAATTTATTACTCAAAAATGGAAGATATGCCTTCAACTAAAATTTTACAAATTGTATTTTATAACAGTAGTACGTCGAATTTTGAGGTTTCGTCGAACCTTGCTTTACAACAGAGATAATATAAAAGTCCGGCTTAACGGAAAAGCTTCTTTCACTAAAGAAAACGTTCAAGAATATGATTTGAGTGCATAATTTATTAACTTTTTCCGAGAACTGCCGCTCCACCCTAGCCGTGAACTCTGTGAATTTTACTCACTAAGCGCGAGAAGAATTTCACCCTCTAGTAACGAGACGCGCGCACTTTCGGCTCGAATAAACAAGCACTCCTCAAGTTTTCCCTTCCTCAGCTAATATTGAAAGCAAAAGAAAATGGGCCGAGGGAGAGGAAAGATGCAGGGCTTTCTGTTGGAATCGCGATTTAAATATCTTGGCGAACTTCCTTCCTTGGGTGGGTACATATTTTGATGGAACAGGTTGTCGGAAATAAAACCAGCTCTAGCGCTGTCGAACTCATGCATAAAGATTGCACTTTCGCATAGTCGCTAGACGGAGGCGCTCAAGACTTTAGCGGAATAGACGTACTCCTCTGCGTTACCGATTAAACTCTTCGAGTTTCCATCGTCAAGAGAGTTGAGTTGAGGCTTAGATTACCACACTTATAGTCAGACTTTCGCACTGTCTTCGAATTATACTGCATACCCAGCTTTTCACCTGATTTTCTCCCTTCATTTTCAGATTTAAGGCTCGTGTCTAAATAATCAACTAGAGTACTTTTCCAAGTAGTTCTAAAAAGCGTTACATTATGCAAGGGTTCAATAACAATTAGGATATAGGAGTGTTCAAATCTTAGGTAACTTTCGAAAAGGAGACTCCATAAACGAAACATTAATTTGAGTTCGTTTAGGATTAATATACTTGTTAATTGCTTTGTTTTTATAAAAAAGATCAAAAATTTTGTTTTTCTTAAAAGATGCAATTTCTAAAGTTCTGTTTTCAGAATATAAAACTTAAAGATTAAAAAATATGAATAATTTTCAAATTGAACTATGCAATATGTGAGAGAGTAGCTAGGCCGCAAGCCTTAAAATTAAATTTTCCGATATTAGTCCTCTGAACGTCTAATTTTAATCCTTTAAATTTGAAAATAAAATTCTAAACTAAATAACTGGAAAAAAATATTCCATGTTAAAGACTTGGCTCTTGAAATTTGTTATATTTAATAAGCTTGCATTGATCTATAAAAAATAGCTAGTGATTGGGTGTAAAAAATTGATTAGATTACTAAAATTACTTGGAAGAATTTTTTGTTGATGTGCTTGCTCTCTGCGTTTGAATCAGTAAACCGTCTCTGACAATATGTGACTTATTTTTCAAGATTTCTAGCAGAATAAAGTCACCGAAATGCATACCAGATATGGTTTCTTGCTTTTTATGTGTTGAAAAAGATACTGAAGTTACACTGGCGAGAACTGAACATTTTTATCGTCTTTTTACTGCAGAATCAGTCGAAAATTACGGAAATTTCAGTGAGTTAACACTGATTGCCAATGTATATTCACTGATTGAAATCTTGAAAATTGAGACACTGATGTAAATTTATAGAGTGAGCAATTTTACGTCATATTAACATAATATGAAAATGCCTAATGCTGGCAATATATTTTGATTTATCTGGTAGCAAAATAAATGAGGACTTTTCTCCGAGTGTATATCATTCGATCATGCTGCAGTGAACAAGAAACGCTTCCGGAATATAAGATGAAATTTATATTTTCTCCGAGGTACATCATAATGTGGGTGCGCA
>CAKNWU010264053.1:400-11891 GCA_932072015.1 Andricus quercustozae
GACTCAACTTCTCCTAGGTTGATCCCGGATAGACCCGAATGGACAACCTTTTTGACTTCATAGGCAATCCAATCCTGGTTCATGTCTTCGATATGTCCCGGATAGACCCGGGTTAATGTACATTGCGGGACTTGCTTAGTTTCTTGGTGCAAATACTATCGGTCACATCCCGGATACGCCCAGGTAGACGCTTCATTTAGTCTTAGAGCAAATGAATTTTTTTTCATGTCCCGAATAGGTACCAGATAGACCCGTACAAGCGTAAAGTGTAGAACTCGTTTCTTTTTTCAACAGTAAACTCCCAGATAGGTCCCAGATAGACCTGGATAGATGCTTCATCTGAACTTAGAGAAAAGAAACGTTTGTTTCCGTGTCCCATATACCTAAGTCCCGGATAGAACCGGGTACCTGATCGTTTTGACTTAGACAAAAAGAATTTATGGTTCCGCTTCCCGGATAGATCCCGTATAGAACCGGATAGATGGTCATTGTGGTATTTACTAAAATACAGGATTGGTCAGGTCTCCCTGATTGAACCCGGACAGATCCGTAAAATTTCCGGATTGAAAATAATTCTGCGTATTGTGCCCGGATAGACCCGTGTAGAAGACTTATCTGGTTTCTATCAGGGTAGCTTTTGACCAAAATGTGTTTAGATGTTAACTTTGTTTTACTTTTCTTCAATTCTACGAAAGGAATGGATTACTTTTGGTCGGATTACTAACTAATAAGGTATGTTTCCCATGTTCGTTTGAAAAACTTTTCGATAGCCATTCGTATTGTAGGTATTCAACTTTGCTCGCTATGTTTGAAGCTGTGAGATTTCACCAGAGAAATAGATAGAAATGGATCTTATGTGAAAAACTGACTCATTTTTCGGAAAATACCACTGATAAGCAAAGAAATTTTCAAGACAAAATATTTTCGTGGGTTTCTGAAATTTTTAGTTCTTTTTTGTTACTTCTATTACAAGCTATGTAACAGAAATTCTAAAAGGCAATGAAAACAATAAATTTGCTTGTTCGTAAAGCTGTTATCTTATGTTACGTTTGCTTACAAATTTTTAAGAAAGCAATTTCGCTGGTTACGCGAAAGTTCAGTTCTTTTGTTAATTTGGTTAAAAACCATGTAATGGAAATTCTGAGATGAACGGAAAAGAGTGACTTTTTTTATAAAATGTGTTTTGTTATTCAGAACTTAGAAAAGAATTTCCCAAGAAGAAATTTTGACAAATGTTCAGTATTGTGTTATTTTAATCTTACTTTAAAAACTTTTGTTACTTTGATTAGGGTTAGGCTTGCTTCCAAATTTTAAAGAAAGCTATTTTGCTAGGTTTCGCGAATGTTCAGGTTTTTGTTAGTTTTGTTGCAAGTTATGTCATAGAAATTCTTAGAGAAATCGGAAAGGGTATCTTTTGTTGTTAGAAAATGTGTTTGTTTTTTTTATTTAAATCTTGGTAAAGAATTTTCAAAAAAGGAATTTTGTTGGGTTTCGTGAATGTTTAGGTTTTTGTTACTTTTGTGACAAGTTGTGTAACAGAAATTCGAAGAGGAATCGAAGAAGGGTAACTTTTACTGTTAGAGAAAGTGTTTTGTTACTTATATCTTGGTAACGAATTTACAAAAAAGCAACTTTCCTGGGTTTCACGAATGTTCAGATTTTTATTACTTTTGTTATAACTTACGTAACATCTTTTTTGATAGTTTGACCTTGTTATAAATGTTAGAGAGAAGGATTTAAAATTTATAAAAGTTTTGGAGGTTTGAACTTTATGTTTTACAGTAAACATTGGAAGATCAACAACTCGACAGGAAATTACCTCACACGGGAGCTGAAGTGTGAAGGCAAAAAGCACACTCTCTGTCAACGCTTAAGACACGTACAAGTGGTCGCTAAAGTAGATTAGGCTCAACTTTGAAGCTTTTTTGTGTCCAAACTAAGCTTCATACAACTTTTTGCTAGATGACTTTCTTGTTTATTTTTTTATGCATTATGCAATAGTAAAAGGGGTTATTATAGGTGGTGGGACACCCTGTATATAGCCTATATATAGCCTTATCCTTGCATGCTGGGCTCTACAAGGATGAACGAACCTTTTTCCCTAGCTGCTCGTGAAAGCAGCAATGAGAACACCAAACATATTTGTAGTAAGTACGGTTCAAACCAATCAAACGCGCAGTGCTGCCGACAGTGGGTCGGAAAACACTGCCGGCTACCCTAGAGTTGGGGGAGACAATCAAGACAGAGTCAATGCGATGGTGCGAGAAAACCCCAGAGTTCTCGCATTTTTCGCATTAACGTCTGCGAGACCGTGCCGAGGAACTACGGAAAAGGGGTTATAGAAGTGGAGCGCCTACTCAAAGACAACAAGAAAGAGAGGCGACACTTAGACCAACCGCAGGCAGGAAACCAATAGAGGAAGAGCGATGCTTTAGGAAGAGAAGAAATATTAACATCCAGGTTCCTTTCATGCCCAAAGATCTGACTGAACTGTATGACGAGCTTCGTCGAGATTTTTCCGAAGAGTCCGACCTCTGGACTATTAATTGTAGTGCATATAATGCAGCAAGAACTTTGGCGGATGCAAAACGCAAAAAAAAAAACAACGGTTGATTATAAGACGAAAAGATTCAGTGTGTGATTGACTACACAACAACAAGTCAAAGCCTCTGACCATCAGGCAGCATATTGTTAACAGAATACGGGTACTATCTGATGCTAGGAGAAAATCAACAGTTTTTCTCTGACCCATCTCGACTCTTTCAAGACCCTTCAGTTACTGGCGACCACCCGCCCAAACCAGAGGAGGTCGAGGCATTTTTGAGAGAAGTCTACGAAGTCCAGCATCCACTGAAAGAAAGCTCAGAGAACATGAATAGATTCAAGGAGCTGTGCAGTGCCCTCATAACTCCTGAAGAAAAATGCCCACCTATTACTGCCGAGGAGGTAAAAAAAGTATTAAGAGCCATGAAGAACTAGTCCGCTCCGGGACCAGATGGTATCAAGAATTTCTGGTAGAAGAAGTTTCCTTCAACCCACCAGAATCTGGACCGCATTTTCACCTGATATCTAAAGTCGAAAGAGCCTATTTCGGAGTCGTTAGTGATAGGGCGCACAATGCTCCTGCTGAGGATGGGCAACCTAGCTGAACCTACGAATTACACGCCAATCACTTGTCTGAACACACTGTATAAAATCTTCACAGCTATCCTAAATGATAAGATTGTTCGAACTATCGGAATTGTGTAGTGAGAGATGTACCAGCAAGGCGGCTCAAAGAAAGGCGTAGCAGGATGTCGGAAGAACCTGCTCATCGATAGATATGTCTGCAAAGACGCAATATCCTACCAGCGCTGCCTATCGATGGCATGGATTAACTACCGGAAACCTTCGATTCTACCTCCCATAGACATATAATCTATCTATTGGAAAACTTAAAGGTTCATGTACACTTCGTGAGGTACATGGAGAGATTACTGCCGCTATGGAAAACCAGATTTACTATCTCATCTGGAAAATACGTGTCATCACTAACAGTGTCTCCTTTCTGAGTTGTGTGTTTCAGGTCTACAACATGAGCCCTCTCCTCGTTTGCCTCAAATTGCTGCCACTATCTCTCACACTTCGCCATTCCGAAGGGTACCTCTGCGGCAAACCCAGAAATCGGAAGCATAAGGTCACTCATGTATTTTACATGGCTGATCTCAAGATCTATGCTAAAAATCAAGGGAAACTACACCTAGCTCTAGAAATTGTCAAAGAGTACACTCAAGAGATTGGAATAGACTTTGGGTTAGAAAAATGTGCCAAGGTTGATTTGAAGTGAGGAAAACTTAATGGCATCGTCGAAGACCCTGATCTCGTCGATAGATTTGCTACACGACATCTTGGCGCTGGAGAGACATAAGCATACATGGGCGTGCAACACAGAGAGGGGGAGGGTTAAAGAGAGGGATAGCGGAAGAGAGAGATGTGACCACGTCCCACGACCGTGAGATAGGTGGTTCCAGTCTGCGATGGACTTAACTTGACGATGGTTCCTTTCTCGAAGTCAAGGAGAAGTAAGGACTATGTCAGGCCTCGAGTGCGCAACAGAAACAATTGTTGAGAATATGAAGTTCCAGTATATGCAGCACTGCTTATTTTCGACAATTGAATCTATTTCCCTAGGACCATTTGGCGCAGCGGTATTAGGGGTAATGCCGTAAGAGTGACAGATATGCTAATAAAGAACTCTTAGTGCCGCATTGTGCCTTTTAATGTACGTCGTTCCCGCATGAGTTGGAGAATTGAATAATGTGTGTCCTAGATGCTCGAAGTGTGCACGACATGCTCTGCAGCTATCATCGCGAATGTCTTGGCTCAAAATGAGGCGACGGTATGCTAAAGTGAGAATGACACCTTCTTAACACGAGAAAATGAAACCCACCATGCCCGACTCCTTTGCCCAATTCTTTTTTGCCATTCAGCAAAAACATGTGAGCAAAAAAAAGGTGACGTTTTTGAGAAAATCGACTTTGAATATTTTCAGAAAAACTGCCAGTTTTGTTCATTTAATTTTTTCTTTTCTTTTCTAGTGTATTTTGAAAAAGGACTACAAACTCTACTAGATGCTCGAAAGAAAACATAAATATCGCCAATAGATCATAAGTTATACAGATTATTAAAAAATGGTGTTTTTCTTTCAAAAACCTTAAAAATTCAAATTGTTAAACTTGGCGAAATTTTTTTTTTTCAAAATGGAAAACCTAGACATTTCATGAAATGTCTAGGTAGTTCATAATCTGCTAGTGGATTATGCAATAATCGACAGTTACGCAATCTGTCTAAAAAATTTAGCCAATGAACTGCGGAAAGACCTTTAGACAGTTAATGTAATAGATCGGAGTTGCACTATATAACTATACTGTCCATGTCATGAAACGACTAACAAGCTATCTAGCACATATTACAATAAGTTTAGTGAACATCATTTTAAGTAATCATCACTCAATCCTAACTTTTGATTGTTTCACGAATATCAATTTTGCTTAAAATCAAGGAAGCATTTCTAGGAAGCAAGCATAGGAATTTTATGAATTTCGATTTTTTAAAACTTTCTTCCGCAACATTGCATTATATGCGAGTTTGTAAATGTATGGCAATATTACAATACCAGCACTTGAAAACTACAATATCATGTATTGGAACGTTGCCTTATGTCCAGGAAATAAACTTCCAATACATTTAATGGAAAGTTCCAACAGAAATTTGTTAGAGTGTACTTATAAGGAGTCTCTTATTTATATTTTAATCGAATACTAATTTTACTACGCATACAAATAAAATATTCTATCCTATCATAGAAAAGTGGTTGCGATTTTATCGAAAGGAGCTTCTAGAAATCTAAAGCAACATTCTCTCTTCAGCTATTGGTTGTATTTGTATACGCCGCCTGTACTTTAGAATTTAGATCAGAGCTGCTGTCTGTCAGTTTAGCTCTGATCGAAATATAGGGAGTGGTGTGGTGATAGCAGACACGAGTGACCCGGTAATAGGGAGTTGATTGGGAAGCATAGACTGGCATTTACAAAAGGACATTTCAATGCCTTTAAATGCGTACCAATTGCATTTTTGTCCGTAATGCCATTGAACCCGCTTTATTGTATAAAACTCGTTACATTTCAGGCATTTTTAATGCGTTTAAACTTCAAGGCATTAAAGTGATTTGCTTGTAATGCCTTTGAGCTTGTGCCATTTAATGTCGTTCAATGCTCCTCGGCTAAACGCCAAATTGTATGCCATACAATGCCTTTCACGAATCAAGTATCGAATATTGTCAATGTCATTTAATGCTCTGGACCAAATATTGAATAGAATCAATGCCTGTCAATGCGATTTAATAAATTCTTTTTCGAATAAAAATGCAATTGTTACGCATTTAAGGCTGTTGGAACGCAGTCTAAAAAATTGGCGAAATCTGTGAAGCATTAAGGCCATGTAACAAGTGGGTCACGTGACCAAGCTAGTCCTCAATTTTTCATTGTAAACTTACGTCCAAAATAAATAAGATATCGCGCTGAAAGTTTGGGAAATGTAAGAGGAGACACTAAAGTTTTTAGTCCGTAATTTTATGTATTCCAATTGTAAATAGTTTACACGGCCCTGACTGTTTACGTTTGGATTCCCTGGACTTAAGATCATAGCCAGTACAGGCCGAGACCGAAACCGTTCTTCATTCCAGGTTCCTGTGTAATTTTAGAACTTATATAAAATTATAGACTTACCGTTGTACATATTTGTTGTGTTGTAACGTACAAGAAAAATATGGAAATGGCGCATTACGTAAAATCGTATAAATAAGGCAAGTATTGTACACCCCATTCTAATAATACTCGCATTCTCAGAATCTGAAACGCCCTCAGAATGGCACACTCAGACACATCACACAATCACAAACTTCACAAAGGAGTAATGTAAGTTTCTCATTGAAATTATCAAAATCTGCAAACGTTTGAAGACATTTTGAAATCATCGACACTTATTCGCAAAGATTTATTATCCTTAGATATCGAGATAGTGCACTCAGAGAGAATCAATGTACAAATTAATTAAATTTAAAATTTTCATACATTTTTATTTTATAATTATAAACATGTATATACCAGATACACCGTCTATAGTACCTTTTATTTAATTTTCCCAACTTTTTACTCGATATCCCTTTTCGTGAAGACATGAGCTGTTTTTTTTAAAGTCGGTAATGTAGGTATTTAGACCGGATACATGGACTGAAAATGCTACATTTGTAAATATACAAACAATTTTAAATTACAAAGGTTTTAAACTGTACAATGGCAAATTGGAATTGCAGTAGTTTTTAACAATTAAAAAGGCAAATATTTTTAGCGAGAGAAGCAGCTTAACGTAGTTCTTATTAACGTTAGTATCGCTTCTCACTAATTTTCGAAAATTGGTTGACTTTAAATAAAATCCAAGCATTATTCTTTAAATTTCAATTCTTGAAATCATAGATCACTTTTTTCCCCTAGAGTCCTATTTGTAAAATGATAAGTACTCTTAATTAAAAAAAAAATATGGAAAACATACTTTAAAAAGTGCTGATACTTTTTTGCAATTAGGCCGAGACATAACGAATTTCTTTGGTTTGCCCACCGAGCCACTCCATAAAATCAATAGCTATAGTAAGATAAAATTCAATTTAAAAAATTTTTTAAATGAATGTTTCTTGTAAGTTTTATAATGTATATTTTGCATTTTTTTAATTTGAGGCACTTATCGTGCTAAAAATCAGAGCTCCGGTGGAAAAAGTGTTCTATGATTTTAATAATTAAAAATAATATTATCAGTCATTTATTATGAACGAAAAAACATTGCTTTAAAAAAAAAAAACGTTTAAAACATACGAAAAATAATGGATAAACGTTTATTTTTCGGCCTGCTGGCCTTAAAAAATTGACTTGCTTACACTTGCATTTTTTACAGAATTTTCTTAAAAAGTAACATCCATCCACAACTTATCTGTAATGCCGCTCGCTCTTATCCCCTTACCTTCCTCACTTCGCCTCACCTCGTCTCGCACGCATGTCCCTACTTTCATGCTTTGCCTTGAATTCCCAACTTTCCCTTCGCGGCTAATACGTAATACTGATCTACTATTTACAATATTTACAGTTTCCTTACATGTACTTCCTCTTCTATTTACAATCTTTCCTTCTCCAATCCTCTTCCATCTTTCATCTCTTCTTCTCCATGTTACCCAACACCCCCTTCACCCATGCTACTTCCTGTTTGTACACCCCCTTCCATGCATCAATACCTCAAAGCTTATCCCACTCCTTTCCACCTCCACGCACTCCTCCAACCAGTGCTCCACTCTTGCATTCCCCTTCCCGCACATTTCACACAACCTCTTCTCACAAGAAAGCCAGAACCTATAAAATCCCTCCATGCACCCACATCTGATCCTCGCTATAAGCTCCTGACTTCCTTTCTCTCCTTTCTCACACAAACATGGCGCTCTCTCCCTTGACATAATCCACCCATAGTTTCCGTTAAACCTTCACACTCTTATTCTCTACTCCTCTACTGCCTTCTCTCTCTCCATGCCGTTTTTCTTAACCATCTCATATACCTTCCTTCCTCGTGCACCCTACTCACTTCATCGATCTGCATTCCATTCGTTCTAAAATACCTTTCTCTTTCAACCTTAATCTTCCTACCCCCTCTCCCGTTCTCCTTCTCCCTCCAACACTCCCTAAACAGCTTACTTCCCCCCTCTTCTAAAAATTTCTCCTCATATTTACACGCCCGACTCCCGATAGAATCCATAAGCTCGTTCTCTCCGTCTCCCCCCTAAACATATAATTTGGCGTGTTCCTTGCCAATCCCAGTGTCCACATTACATAGCTCTCCTGTGTCCTATTTACCTCATCACTTTCCTTCCACTCTCACACCTCTGCTCCATAAAATAGTATACTCATCACTAATCAGTCAAACAATTTCATTCTCCTTCCAAAATCATCTGCGAATAACTTCTTTCCCAACCCCCACACCTGCCTTATCACTATATTTCCCCTCATCACTATCTCTTTTATGTGACCATCAATTCCCCCATTTCTTCAAAGCAAGAAGCGCAGGTACACAAGCTGTTTTACCTCCTGCACCACCTTTCCCTTCCACTTTCACTCTTCTTCCTTATCCCTTCCACCTCCTTTTCTAAACACCATAACCTTGGACTTTTCGGTATTCAGCTCTAACCTATTCTTATCCAGGTATCTTCTCAGCCTCCTCATCACCTTTTTTAAGTCCTGCTCGCTTCTTGCCAGAAACATGATGTCATCTGCATACGCGAGTTACTAAATTCTAACCCCTCCTTCCCTAACTCCTCCTATCACTCCGGCCCCAGCTTACTTTCCATATCCACGATTAAAATTGCAAAAATCATTGGGCTGAGCGGACGCCCTTGCCATAACCCCCTATCGATCCAGAATCCCTCCGAAATCTCCACTTTCCGAAATCCATTCCCCTTTCCTTCATCGCCTCCAACAATTTCCCCCTATCCACCGACGAAAACAAGCCTTCGAGAACGTAGATATTGTCGATAGTACTCCTACCCGTCCTAAAGATCGTCTGCGTCTCCATCAATACACCTTTCCCCTCGACATCCTTCTGCAGCCTCTCCGCCACCAGCATCGCGTATACTTTATACGCCGTATTCATTACCGTAATCCCTCTATAATTTTCCTACCCCTCTCTCCACCCTCCTGGGAATCCCTCCTCTCTCCATACTTTATTCGCTACTTCCTTCAGCCTCTCCCAAACCTCTTGTGTACTAAACAGCCACGCTTCTTTCTCTACTCTGCCCAGCCCTGCTGCCATTGACCTTCTCAGCTTCCTTATCTGTTTCTCTATCTCCTCATCACCCAACTCCTCCATCTCTGCCTCTCTCGTTCTTCTACTACCATCATCTCTTTTCCTTGAATCTGAGCCCTGAAAGGATTCTTTAAAAAAAAAACCTCCACTCCTTACTCCCTATCTTCTCGCTTATCCCCACTCTACGCGTACTCTTTGTTAACACTAGAGTATTTCTTGTATAATTCGGGGTCCCGCCGGAAACGTCTGTCCATCTGGACGAGAGCACAGTAAGCTACCGCTCTTGAACCTTCAAGATTAAGGGAGCAATTTCTTAGAGGTAGACTGACGATGCAGCGCCCATCGTGACTAAGTTGATGAGTGAGTCTAGACAAAATGATTGCTCTTACCATAAAAGTTGTTTGAGGATTGGTTCGAGAGCAAACCTTTATACGGACAATTCCTTTGGTCAGTTTCGTTTTTAGATTGCCCACACTGAGCACCGAGATGATAGCTGGCTGTCTCGTCAGTCTCAATCTCTGGACAAGTGACTCAGATATGAAAGATGCTTGCGGTGTACTGACGTGGATCAGAGTGCAGGAGTTGGTAGGTTGTAGTGGAAATGAGGCAGTTTCTGAGGAACCAGGTTGTGATCAAGGATCAGGGCGATTCAAGGATGTCAAAGCGCCGACGACCTCACAGGTCAAATAGCTGTCATCTAATAGTCGAGCGTTGTCATATCTGTGGACTAAGGTCTGCCCTTTCGAAATTAGCCTCAGTGATCAGGATGCTGGCGATCAATTGAGCGGGTTCTCCACTCACACTCAGTCTTAAGTAATCAATCGTTTGGACATTGGGTAGTTCCGTATCCTTCCTCACCAAAAAAATCAAATAGATCACGGAAATCAGGCCGCTCCATATAAACTCCCGAGAACTTGGGTAGTTCCAACTGAGGAAATGACGCGCGTTCATGCCGTGCTAACGCTTACCTCTATCTCTCTTGCTAGTCACTGTATCGCTGTCCGAGTCTACCTACCTGCTCTGACCTGCAAAGCCTGGTCAGCGTGGGTACAAAGTTCAACCCTCTGGTCAAGCGGCGCTATGGCTTGAAATCTCCATTTCATCTCACTGCACTTACTTTTCACAGTTTTCTTATCTATCCACTTTTTTTACTTCACTATCGCACTCCGGCTCAAAGGACCATGATGTTTGAGATTCAAACTAGAACAATGACCCGACAGCGAAGTTAAAAAATCGAAGAAGGTAGGAAAACAAATAATGCTGCGATTAAGAGTCAGAAAAATAGTTTATTCACTATTTTCACACCTAAAAATGATGCACATAACGGATTGTTAGGAAGCACTAAAAAACAATATAAGAAACCAAAGCCCCGTTAGTTAGTAAGCAGAGACAAAAACAAAATGGACCAAAATAAGTAAGAGCGATCGGACAAGTAAAGGTACTTGGACCCCATTTTAGTATAAGACACAAACCAAAAATATTTAAGAATTGTAGAGTTATACATTCGGAGATCTGAAAGACTGGAAGTCAGACTAATAAACATGGTAATTAAGAAGTTCAAAATTTTAAAACTGCGATACGGAAGACAGATAATTGTAATTAGCAATCTGTTTTTAGGTTCTTTCTACAAATATTTAGTGCTTTTATATTCTTCTGTTCTCTTTCTTTTTTGTGTATAAGACACAAAATAACAACAAAACTTACATATTATAAATTTGGAAACTGATAGACGGAGTGCAGATAATTAGAAATTGCAATTACTGGGCATTTTTAAATATATACTTTGCCCTCCCCCCTCATTTCTTAACCATCAGGCCTAATAAGAAAAATCTAAATTGTACGTTGGTAAACCGGGAGGACGGAACGGCAACTAGGACATTATAGATTTAAAAAGCTGAGACATAGAACGCAGATAATTAAATCTTTTTTTGAGTTTTCCCCCATAAATATTGATTTTTTTCTAATATATATATATATCCCCTCGTTTAACACCAGATACAAGACAAGGCAAAAAATCAGATTATATAATTGTAAGCCAGGGAGACCGAAAGGGACCTGCAAAAGAAATTAACAATGTTTTCGCAGTTTTTAATAGCAAATTTAGCAAATTGCAATT
>CAKNWU010264075.1:4839-23041 GCA_932072015.1 Andricus quercustozae
CGCCGGGTAAAAATATGTCCCCGTCCCCAAAAACCCCCCCCCCCCCCCCGCCAATTACCCAAAATTAACCGCTTAAGACGCTATAACGTAATTTTTAAGTATGTTTTCTGAATTTTATGAATGTAAAACGAAAATTTTAAGTGTAAATTACAGAAGAATTTGTATACGTACAAACATGGAAAATAAGGTCGTGCGCTACCTATAAAAATTTGTTTTAAATCTAAAAAAATTGTAACATTTTTTTCACCAAATGACAAAACGAGGGGGTGAGACTTCAAAAAATCAAAAAGATAATTTTTTGAACCACTCTATCTAGTCTTTCGTTAGTTACGCAGGCGCAGTGGTTTTTCATTACACCCTCTGATACGGCCCGGGTCATTTCCACGTGACGTGTATTGTATCGCTCCATTTAATTCGTTGAATTGCAGGTGTACTAAAGCAGAGCATGGTGCTATAAATAGTTAGTTGTCTTAATCCTTTGCTAGTGAACAAGTACAAGTACATGGTTTCGCCGCTTTCATTCAGAAAAATGATTTCATCATCCTATTAATATCGGAGTCTCGTGATTGTTTTCCCAACATAGTGGCATGTGTTGTCTGTAATGGATCGATAGAGAGTGGGGCGAAGGATAATCTAGCTTATGACAAGTGTGGTGCATTGTCACATATGAATTGCCGGAATTGGGCAACGAAAGAAATTGACGATATCAACAAAACACAAAAGTTTTGGAACTGCACTAGCTGTTCTAAATCCTTGACTAAGGAAAGTCCCCCTCATCGGGGATCTCTCTCCTCTGTTTCGTCTAAGGGAGACATAAGTAAGCCAGGGATGTATTCTATCACGCTGGGGCTCGGAACTGAAGTATTAATCGCTAATACTATTTCTAAGGGACACGCGACACGAGAAAAAATTCTGCCCGCATCGTGGTATTAGAGGAGATCACGTCCTCGAATGTGAAGACATAATTAAGCTCCAAACGGATTCTGATTCAACGTTAGACGAGAACACGATATTGAAAATGCAAGTGTCTACTTTAATGACTGGATGTAATTAGCTGGAACAAAATGCCCTCTGTTCAACACTTAAGGTTTACGGTTTACCGGCCAAATAGTCGGAATATTTCCATGCTACTTTCTGCCTGATTGCTGCATCTTTAGAGGTATCTTTCACAAAAGATGACATTTCGTCTATTTGCCGGCGCAGAACTTTAACAAGCAATTTCATCTTCCATACCATCCCACCAATACTTTTGGTTAAACTACAACAGCAATCTACTTGTGTTAAACTAATGGAAAATTGCAAGGAAAAGTGTGGATTCTCAACTAAAATGATTGGATGAAGTGAGGTCCAGCCTATGTACATGAGAAAATCGCTCTCTAAAAACAATCGGCTTATCTATAGAGAACAGTTCGCCCAGAAGTTTTGTAGCCAACATCAGTGACCTTGATGCCCTGCGTTAAAAAGTCTTCAGGATTGCACTGCATCACGTGACACTCTCAGTTGATTTTACTTGTATTTCGTTTTTCTCTTCAAACTTATAAGTGTAGGTTTGCAAATTGAGTTTTGAGTACTTATAGGCTACATTATGCATAGAATTGCAGCATTAAAATACGAGAGATTATAGATACTGACTGAAAGAACAATGCTTATATGTCTGTCCCTTACTTTAGCCTGAGATCCGTAGCCTCTATAATTATAACAAATTTGATGTAATAAGTTTTATCACAACTGATTATAATCATAAAAAAGTAGTTTCTATTAAACTTTTCAAATACGTAACGTCTCCAAAATGTTAAGGATGTACACTACGTACAATCAATCTTAAAAGTCGCCTATCTTTGAAATGATTGATAAAATCGACAAAAATAGATGTATTATTAATTTCTGCCAATCTTGACGGAGGCTTCTGAAATACGCTTAACAGTCTCCGTGGAAACTGAAATCTCAACTCGGAAGCCTTTAAAAAAAGAAGAGTCAAAGGACACGTAAGTTTTTTGAAATATGTCCATGCAATTTGTAAGGTGGAGGGAGCAAAAACCTCTCCTGAAGTTAACATCATTTTTTTTACTTTTCTTCTAATTACAACAATATAAAAATGAAAAATTTCAACTTCGTAGACTTTTATTGTAGGCGCTGGTAAAAGGTTCAAAACCGCATTTGAGAGACAGAAAATGCCTTCTTTTGCTTCTGAAAACCAAAAAAAAATGTTTTGAAACGTATTTGCAAAGCAAAAATTCGAACAAGTTTTTTGAAAAAAAATGTTTGAAATTTTTGGAAAACACACATTTGTTTTAAACTTTTTCTTATCCATTTTAACAAGCCAAACCTGTTAAACCTGATACCTAACCGCACACATTAACCAACTGACCTATCGAACCATTTGGATCTTGCAAACAAAATGACAGCCATGTATTTTAAAGCAACGTCGATTGAAAAATATTTGAAGGGTCGGTGAACAAAAGGGCCTAACCCACAAATTTTTCGAAATTGACTTTTACAGATTTTTGAACTCCTTAACCAATGGCCGTTTCGGGGGTGTAAACTAAAAAAATTATAAATATTTTTTTTATTTTGTAAAAATTCATCAAAGTGAGTCAAGGTCCTATCTCACAGGGTTACCGAGCGAACGTTTTTCTGGCGTCCTGAAAAATTCGGAAAAACGGAGTTAGGCCCTTTTGTTCCCCGACCCTTCATTTGCCTCTCGTTTTATTCGTAATTCTTTTGTTTTCGAGATTTACAATTGTCAATTTTACAATGGATTTTCTATAAGATTGAATATATATTGTCAATGAACTTCGTTTAATTTTGTTTTTCAATTAATTTTCTTTAAAAATCTTACATAAATAGACATAAACCCAGAACGGTTAAACAAATTTTTAACTTTTTAAAAAATTATTACTTGTTTAAACATTTTTATTTTCCACGTGACTCATTTTCTTGGATTAATGACACAGTTAATCAATGTTATCAATATGAAGAGTAATACTTTTTGTTAGAGACATGTTTCAATTGTTTACACAATTAATTGCTCGCTTGTGGATATAATGGAAAGTTGGAGAAAATTCTAATTTTTTCAAATCTATTGAAATACGTATGTCGCTTATTATTAAGAATTTTCCTAATTCAGAAATTACACCCTAATTATTTTAACAATTTTATCTGTGTTATCCATTTGTTTTGCAATAAATTCTGAAGAGTTTTTCAAGCTACATAAATGAATATTAATATTAGAATTAATAATATAAGTGAACATAAAATAATTTTTTAAAAGTATTGAGAAAAAAGCGAAGTTAAAAAATAAAATTTTTCCAATTTTAAATTTCAAATCTAATATTTAATTTTTGGTTCTAATTTTTGGATAAAACCGGGTAAGACTGGGTAAATAGTACACCAGTGGCGAGATCCTTATAGGAATCCGATAGGATTGGGGTAGAAACGAAATTTGATCTTTACCAATACTAAATTTCTGTTTCTAATTTTCAGATGGAAACTGGGTACGAACAGGTAGATTGTACACCAGTGCTAAGTGCCTTTTAGTACTCACGTAGAAACCGGGTAGAATCGAACTTTGCTCTTCACCAATATCTTATTTCTGATTCTAATTTTTGCATGGAAATAGGATAGGACCGAGTAGATTATACACCAATGTTGAGTTCCTTGTAGAAATCTGGTAGGAGCCAGCTAGAAATGAACTTCGGTCTTCACCAATATTTAATTTCTGCTTATAATTATCGGATGGAAACCGGGTTGGAACGGGTAGATTTTACACCAACCTAAACTGCCTTGTAGCAATCAGGTAGGGACGCGGTAGAAACGAACTTTACTCTTTACCAATATCTTATTTCTGGTTCTAATTTTCGAATAGAGACCGGGTAGGACATGGTAGATTATACAACAGTGTCAAATTCCTTGTAGAAATCTGGTAATTACCAGGTATGAACGAACTTTGATCTTTGGGAATATCTAATTTTTGGTTCTAATTTTCGAGTAGAAAGCGGGTAAGGCCAGGGCCCCGAAGCTGCAATGTATTTTGTTGAAACAGAGTGTTTCTCCGTCAGACTTCCGGCGGCACTTCAGTCGCCGTATACAAAACCAAACCCCGCGTGAATGTGGGGTTCAAAAATAGCGTGACATTTGTTCACATTTATTTTGATTTGTTTTATGGACACCAAGAAGTTACTAACGTCTATTTGAAAATAAAATAAAATAATTATATGTGCATTGCCTTTGGTAACACACGGGAGCGATTTTTGTCTTGTACACGCCTCTATATTTATTATGATATTTCGAGAACCAGCATTAATTTTTACAGTTTGTTGGACTTATTTTACGGAGGAGATTTTAATGTACATTTTGCGAGATTTTAAAATGTTAACAAATGCCACGCACTTTTTGAACCCGACACACACGCGAGGTTTGGCTGAATATACTGCGACTGAAGTGCTGCCGGGAAAAAGACAGAGCAACACTCTATTTTATTCAAAAAACATTGGAGCTTGGTGGCCTTGGATAGGACCGGGTAGTATGTACACCAGTATCGAGTGCCTTGTAGGAATCGGGTAGGAACCGGGTATAAAAAACGTTGTTGTTTTCGAATATCTTATTTCTAGTGCTAATTTTTAAATAGAAACCGGATAGAATCTGATAGATTATACACCAGTGTCGAGAGTCTGGTAGTAATCAGCTAGGAACCGGGTAGAAACGAACTTTGCTGTTTCCCAAAATGTCATTTCTGGTTCTATTTTCCGAATAGAAACCGGATATATCCGAGCAGATTGTACACTAGTATCGAGTATCTTGTAGGAATCTGGTAGGAACCGGATAAAAACGAACTTGGACCTTTTCCAATATCTAATTTCTGGTTCTAATTTTCGAATAGAAACTGGGCAGGACCGGGTAGATTGTACACTAACGCCTCGACAAATATCACAATTGTCAAGTGCCTTGTAGGAAACAAGTAGGAAACGAGTAGAGAAGAACTCCGTTCTTTGAAAATGTTTAATTTCCGGTTCCTTTTATCGGATAGAAACCGTTTAGTACTAGGTAGATTATTTTCTAAACTTTTTTTCTGTTGTCATTTCCCGGATATGGCCAGGGTAGGATCTGGGTACTTTCCGAAAATTTAAATTTAGACCAAATAAAAGCCAGAAAAAGTAGGTAAAAACCGAACGGATATCTATCTTCCTTAGAATTATACAAGCCTCGATGAAGGAAAATGTTGCAATTACTTGATTAGAAATTATCAGTACGAACGTGTATCACAACAAGAAAGTTGCACGCCAAATACTGCTCCAGAATAGCCTGTCACTTTAAAACTGACAATAGGCTTCTCCTAAACAGGCTAGATGGCGCCACAGCTTAATGATTTCACGCTAAGCGCAACCCGTGTATAAAGTTCCTTATCAGTGATGTGCATGAGTAAAATTGAACCGATTACAGACCGATCCGACTCAGATGAGAATTGTGTCAGAAAAATTCAAATCAACTCAGGACGTGAGTTATGCGTGAAATGTTTCGAGCCGACTCAAGCTGTGATCGAATCGAAAAAATCCGAACCGACTCAGTGCATGAGTCATGATTCAAATTTTCCGAACGGACTCTAGCCGTGCTCGAATCGAAAAAATCCGAATCGACTCAGAGCGTTAGTCACGAGTCAAATTTTACGAAAGTGACTCAAGTTGAGATTGAGTCGAATTTCTCGAAACCATTTTTGAATTTCTTTTTATCCCATTACACGTAAATCTCTCTTAATAGGAGATATACAAAAAACACGAAGTAACTACAAAGTAACTAAAATTGAAGTTAAAAGTTACTGCAAAAATCTTAAATAAGTTAGGCTACAAATTACTGTTTAAAGTAGTAACGAAGTTACCATAGAAGTTACAAATAACGTAACTTTTCAGTAACTTAGTTACATATAACAAGTTTAATTAATCAACAACATTATTCGATTCAAAAAATTCGAATCAATCTAATCTGCAGAGTCGATTCAATCACAGCTTGAGTCGATTTTCAAGAATTAAAGTATTAAGTTTTGGCCGCTTTAAACTTTAAAATACCAAAACATTAAGACCCAATTTTATTTTGACCACTTTTGTTAGGCTTAAGGGACAATCATGGGTCCTAAAGTATCCTAAGGGTGCTAGGAAATACTAAATAAAAATGTCAAGATATTTATGACACCGAAAGAGTGCAAGGTTTGAGCGCCTCGATATTTACAAAAAACTTAGTTTAGGTTATTGACTTAAAATTGGGTACTATAGGGACTAAAATCTTGAAAATAGGGGACTTTGGGGGTCGGGCCTGAATATAGAGTACAATAGGGGATACATGGACCCGTCTAAAGCTCTCTTGGATCGGCCTATTGGAAGATGGAATATCCAATCTTAAAAGTGAGCATGTGCCAATATGTTAAACGCCAACTCAGGAAAAAAGAAACCATTGAAATGGCGACTATGTGAATCGGTCAGTTCCGCCAAAAATTCTATAAAACTAGATCAGAAGACGAGCAGGAGACGCATCTATATTTATAATATCTTTGCTTCCCCGACCGGCTTCCAATCAGCTGTGTACTTCAATGTCCGAGTTTGGAAAACGGCGTTGCTTGTGACGGTCCTCTTTCTAGTGATCCATATTTATCGCTCGTTATCCGCGACATCAACCATAATTTTTTCGATACTTATATAGTTTCGTTACTTTTGAGATCCGCAGAACTATAATTTGCGCAAGATTTTTTAAAACTAAGTGACTACCTAACCTTTAAGTGAGTTTTTGACGAGCGAGTGTACCCCACGGGGGTGAAGGCTCGTGATAAAAATTGGAAAAAATATTTCCAATATGGCAGCTTATGGAGCGACACGTGCGCTCATGTGAGAAGTGGGGGAACGAAAATCGCAAGCGGCCGTGCGGGCGGGATATTCAAATTTGAAATATTGGACTTAATAATGTTGTCAATAATTTGTAATACCGTTTATTGATATCATTACATATAACAATTGAAGTACACAATAACATCAATAGTTGGCATTACAAATTATTGTCAACATTATTGGTAAATGGAATTTGATAAAAATTATTTTAAAAAACAAAGAACAAACATTCTGAGCATGGGTTTTTATTGGACACAAATCACTGTATGATAACTTTTTATTTTGTCGTGGATTTAAAGAAGTATCATGAAGGTTCTCGTAGAAAAAAAAACCCTCATAAAAGAGTTACACGACCCAATTTAGAGGTTATGTTACATTCTTCACGACCGGCCTGGCAAATTCTAAAGTCGTGAGACCTGGTACAAGGCACTTGATTCTACAGGTAATTCTTTTCGAGGTTTTCAGTTACCATACTAACGATTTCAAAGTTCACTACATTTTCGCAAACTGAATATTTTAAAAGTCGCCCCCGTGGTGTACTGTGTACTTTTAATAATGTCCTATTTCTTGCTGTTTTGTCTATATATTGAAACTAGATAACGGATTGCCCAATTTCTGGGGCGTCGCTATCTCTAATTGCTAATCATAGTCACACCGGGGACACTAACCCTTCTCTGTCATAGTCCAGAGAACTCTTGGATGTCATGACGCGTGTCTTTTGACCTAAGGGCGCTTAAACCCCCTCCATTTCATCGGAGTCTACTCTTTCGGTAGATCCTCTTGCTTCTCTGACCCGTGGAGGCAGAAAAACATCAGCAGAGGTGCGTAGGTGGTGAACAGACCGTTATTAGAGCTCCCCAACCCCCACCCCCCCCTCCAACCCTCTTGCGGTTCCTTGGGTTCGATGAGACAATGGAAAATCACTGAGTGTTACAATGCGAACATGAGCCAAAGAGGTCCGGAACAATTCGGGGAATCTCTCCTTACTAAGGCGATGCAGGTTAAAGAGTCCGAAAAGGAGCCACCAAGAAGGATAAAAAGATTTAAGACAGGCCCCTCTTCCTCTACCGCCGGGGCATCCTCATCGATCGATAACAAGGGGGCGACCTCTCCCCTTTCCTTACGGTTGAGTCAGAATGACATCTTCTACTGGCGAGGGCGCCTCCTTCCCCTCCTTAAGTTCGGCTTGTGGAGGGTGAGGGTAGGGGGAGCGGAAAACGGACCGGATGGATCTGCATCCCCTTTGCGACTCCGGCGCCGCGCCTAGAACGGATCATACCGCTCCGAACTTCTCTGATCATCGCCAGCATAATGTGGATGATACTCCCTACACGCCATCTGGCTTGGAGGGTACTCCTGGTTCCCACCTGGTTCCCGACATCAGCCCAAAGCTATTTTACATATAAGAGAGAAGACTAAAAACGCGATACACGCCTGACTCGGAGTTCCCGATCGTGGTTAAGGTGGAGTCTACTCATAGAGCCTAGGATCAACTTCATCCAGCCCTCGGGTTACCACCTGGGATTCAAGTGTTACACACACTCCACCGCGCATGATTTGTCTGAGAACCCCGAGATGAAGAACATCAGGCTGCGGGCTTTTATTCCTACGATTTTTTTCATGAAGAGTGGCTATATTAAGGGGGTGGACGTGGACCTTTCTTTGAAAGGAATAATGAACTTCATGTGCTTCGATGACACCGCATATGATCTGTAACGCCGCACAAACAGACATATCCCCTACGGGCCCTGTGGACCTTGTACTTAGTGCGGACTTTCTCTCGGAGTGTGTTAAAATCGGAAAGGTTCGCTTTGACGTTTACCCTGGTTCGAAGGGAATTCTGCAATGCTTCAGATGCCAAAGCTTCGGGCAGACGAGAAGGTAATGTCATTCCTAGGCCCCCCATTGTGAGAGTGGTTTTCCCTCTACGCCAATTGTTCAGGCCCACATAGGACATCTTTCCTCCTCTAACCCTAATAATGCGTACAGAGGAACATAAGGGCACTAATGGTGTCGTGACCTTAGTGGCCCCCTTCCCATGAAGGGGAGGTCTGCAAATCGTATCATCTCCCCTCGCGCCTTAAAGGTGAGCAAGACTGGGGGCCTCCATCCCCCTAAGGGCTGGCGCCAAATACCCTCTCCTTTGGAAAAGGAAACCCCGCCCCCACTTTCGGCGGGATGTTGAACCGCTCACCCTCTCTCTCTCTCATTAGCGTCCTTAGTCCGATCAAGGAGAAGCCATTTGTCCCTACATGCACATGCACATGTGCCTTCAAGTTCTCCTGGTACTGAGCACGGGAACGCAGTTTCCCATCTGGATGGCGACCACCTGTCTCCGGGAGACCACTTCTATAGCCAGTGTACAACGACTGAGGAGCCCACAAACATTCGCGATGGATCCACTAAACCAGCCTAGACCTAAAAAGCTCACTAATTCCAACATTAGGGCATTCTCTAGAATGTCCGAAGTTTGGATAACATGCACCACGAGATCTCCATTCTGTTCAAGCAACACAATCCGCACATCCTTTGTCTTACCGAGACCTAGTCGGACAGCAGCTTTCACTGGGGACCGGCCGGTTATAGAATGGGCATATTTCCCCTACAGGAATAATAGTTTTAACCTTAAATTTAAATTTAATTCAGCTTAGTTGAGCTTAGCTTGGTAATGATTAGTACTGCCAGCCTATTTGTCTTTAATTCTAACATATATCTCATTATAAAGGGTGCCCCAGAGTCAAGTGCCTGGGCATATATAGCTATAGACAAATAAAAACAATAAATAGAACATTCATTTTCCAAAAATCAGTTGAAGTTTTCGTTTTTGAGTTATAAGATATTTAGGCTGGACCAACCAGGAGCAAGGTACGAACAGACGTGTGTGGGTGAGCACACGTTTATGCCGCGCTCCTGATTTGTCCAGCTTAAATATTTCATAACTCAAAAACTAAAACTTCAAATGATTTTTGAAAAAGGAATTTTCGGTTTATTTATTTTTATTTCTATGCAGCCATATAAGTCCGGACACTTGAGCCTGGGACACCCTGTATATAATCTGCACTCAGTCCCCTTTTTCCGTTTTCTTTTCTAGGTTTGCCCTTCAACAGGTTCTGAAATACATTAAAGTTGAAATGAAACAACTAAATTAATGGTTTTTCTATATTTTTCCAAGCCTGCTCTAAATTTACTCTGACATTAAAGCTACAAATTGTTCCGACTGACTCAATATAAGAAAGGAAATAGAACCAAAAAGCTGATAAACCATGTTACTAATATCATCCACCCTCGGTACATCGAGACATTGACACCAGCAATATTGGATGAAATTATAGAGTCCCAATGGAAGAGACTTCATGTTCTAACTGCTACAATGCGTCGGCAAAAGAAAAGTAGTGCTAGAAGGCAACAAAATCGAACCTTTCAGGCAGATGAAAGAAGGTTCTATCGTGAACTGAGTGTAAAGCAAAATAACCAGCAGGACACCAACGTTCATCAATTGGAAGACATGACTATCTATTGGACAGAAAATAGAGAAGACAAGACCTAGCAATAGCCCTGAAATGGACTTGACTAACATCACAGCTTTAGATGTTTCAGCGGTTTTGAAAAAAGCAAGTAACTGGAAAGCTCCAGGTCCAGACATGTTGCACAACTTCTGGTACAAGTACCGGACGAGTGTGCATCCTGCGTTGGCAAGATGTTTTCAGAAGATCAACGAACACCCAGATCTGATGCAAGGCTTTATGCTCCAGGGTACTACGTATATGCTGCCTAAAAAACCAGACGCTCAAAATCTATCTGAATTTTGACCGACAGCCTGTTTTCCAACAATTTATAAATATCTTACAGCTATCATTGCATATAAGGTATATTCTCACTGCGAAGAGAATGACATCCTTACAGAAGAACAAACAACAAACTTGTACATGGCATACACTGACTAAAAACTAACGTTTCCATCTGTACCACATGACTATTTGGTTGAAGCCTTAAGCATTTACAAAATCTGCCCACGCATCATTGACTTCCGAAGTCGTGCGATGATGCTTTGTGGTACAAGAATCAAATATTTTGATCATGGACAACCAAGGATAACTAGATAATTACGCATTGCGACGGGTATATTTCAAAGAGACTCCTTTAGTGCACTATGGTTCTGTTTAGCGTTGAACCCATTGAGCAAAACACTAAATGGCATGTCTCATGGGTTCAGAATAAATGATAATGAGGATGGTCATCAAGTGACCTATCTTCTATACATGGATGACCTGAAGCTATAAGCCAGTTCAGCCTAAAAACTGCAGCAATTGATCGATGTTACAAAGCAGTTCTCTAATGATATCCGCATGGAGTTCGGACTAGATAAATGCAGAACAGTGCATTTAACCAGCGGGGAATTAGGGACGACAGAACTAGCGAACGAGTTCGAGAATGACATCGAGGCAATGGCTGAGGGCGAGTCATATAAATATATGGGTATTCTCGAATCTAACGGTATTCCGCACATGATAGTTGAGAAAAGCATAACGATTGCCTTCACTAAAAGACTCAGATTGATTCTAAAGAGTTCTCTGAGCAAACAAAATCAGGACAATCAACACCTATGCCACCCCTGTCCTCACGTACTCCTTTGGACACATGAAAGTTTAAACAGAACCGTCCGCGCAGAAATGACGAAGCACCGAATGCACCATGTTGCGCTTTATAACACCATCTGTAAAGCGGATCTTGACAACACGTCCTTGAATTTGTCCTCAGAGGAGGCTTTGAATATCAGGGCAGAAACCATAGAGGAATTAGAAACGCAATGGAGACAAAAAGCCCTCCAGGGCGAACCCCCCGAAAAGTTAAATCAACATGAACTGGATAGTAAGGCATCCAATGTTTGGCTGACAAAGGGCGTCCTATATCCAGAAACAGAAGGATTCGTCATTGCTATTCAGGACAGGTTGTCAGCGCCAGAAATTATCGCAACCACGCGTAACATCAAGACGTGGTTGACCGCTGCCGATTATGTGGAGATACCAACGAATCTATCGAGCACATCATTGATGGTTGTCGCGTAATCGCTTAGAGAGAGTATACGCACAGGCATAATGATGTGGCACGCATTATACATCAACGACTTGTCCTAAGCCTAGGACTCTTAACAGATTGGATGCTTTTCTATGGATGCATTCCAGTGCCCGTTTTGAAAAAGGAAGATTATATCTTATATTCCGATGTTAATATCCAGACGGATCATTATATCCAAGCCAATCGACCCGACATCGTGATGCGAGAGAAAAAAGGTGGAAGAGTCTACATCATCGACATTTCTTGCATTGACAAAGACAATGTGGAGGAAGCCAACTGACCGCTGCTTTTAGAAGCCATTTTTTATTAAAATTTTTATATATAATTCATATTCTATTCAATCCATATTTTCAAAAAATGTTAAATTAGTCCACGTGGACAAAGAAATGAGGGGGGCTGTTTGTTTTAAATTCTTGACAGGGGATTTTCTCAAAAAACCCAATTTGAAAATGATTTTTTTATTGATAAATGCTACGTAAATCCTGAGTTTAATTTTTGGTAAACAACTAATTCACATTGAAAAAAATTTGTTGTGAAAAATCGAATTATTGCAATTTGCTCAAAAACAACGTAAGGTACAAAAAATGTTCAGGTAAAAGTTTCACAACTGAAAAAATTCTACAAAAAATACCTCCTGCTCTTTTGTGATATCTTTCATCGTTTACAAGAAAAAATTAAAATTTTCTTATATGCAAAACAGTTTATCAACACCAAGATTTCCTTTTTCATTAAAAATGTGTGGCAGGAACGCTAGCTTGGGTAAATATATCAGTGTCGCTTAGTGTCACTATTATCGCCTATATTGACAAATAATGTAAACTAGAAGTATTCGACCTCTTGTCTTGTATATCTTAGACGTTAGAATATTTTTGTCACCTGTGTGACAAAAGTGTGACTTAAACTGAAGTAATATTTAAGCGTATTATTGATACTTTTTTCTATGATTGATGTAATCTTAGTTATTTAAATGGTTTCATTTAAGAATCTCCTATTATTCCTTCATCAAACATCACGATTCAAATACAAACAGAAATCTCTTCTCGAGGTAATACTTTTTTTTATTTCTGGTGGAGTTTATTTAATAAGCTGAAATCTCGGTTTGACAGCTCGGGAGCGCTGTACTCGAGTTGCGGTCTATGGACGAAATCCACAAGAGGCATTGTTCGAGTTGCGGGCTCGGAGCAGTGCCAGGGACCTTTCCCTTCGACCCCTTTTTATCCCGAAATTTCCGTTCATACTTTTTCCAGGCTTAGGACTGGCAGCATTTTCTACGTATCTACTTATACTTAATACTGGCGTGTTTAAAAATTTTCGGGAAATATGTATTGTCAATAACTATTACTCTTACAACATTATTATAATATTAATATTCACTTATCTAAAGTGAAATAAATAATAAGACAAGTAACATATTTCCCTTACGCTTCTACAATATTTATTTCACTTTATTTTATACAACTACAATCCTATCAAATATTACAAATAGTCGTCGAATTAAAACTAAATCTATACGGGTAAAAACTTGCGCGAAACTTTACGAACAAACTTAAATCTAAAGTCGGATTCAGAAGTCCTGACACCTTGCTTTGAAGCTTTATTACTCTGCGAGAAAAAATCGCACAATGTTAAATCAAAGACAGAAATATTCTTCGACATTATACGTGTAAACGATGTCAGCTTGATTTTCGTCAAAAATTTTTTGACTTTCCTGTGACAAAAAATGTGTGAAAAAAATAGGAAAAATGACCCAACTTTCACTACGTCGACTTTGAAGTCCTCCAAACGTTCAAAAATTGTTACCAGAAATTTAAAAAAAATTATGAGCATTCAGTAACATGCACTTAACAAATGGCAATATGTTTAACTTCAATTTAATGATTATTTTAATTAGTAGAGCTAAAAATGTAATTTTTTTCTTCATATTCGTTACTTAATCGGAGCTCTTGAATTTTTCTCCGCGAACTTTGACCTAAATGAAATCTACAACCCCCTATAGTAATAGAACTGTTAAACACTGAACGAATAGCTAAATGAAAGCCAATTTCAAAGTCTGTGTAAATTATTTCTGGATCAAAGGCAGGAAAATTAAGTTTTTTACATTCTGACACCGCCAATTATCGTGATTTTCTAATACGTACGTACCCATTTCGTACCTATTGAGAAAATCCTCCCCGTCTCCACTGCCCTGAGTTCGTCGCACGGGTGGGGGAACAGAGCTCGGAACGCAACTTCTCCAACCTAAAGTGACCGAGGTCTGGAAATTGAGGGTTTTCTGACCGTGTACCGCAACTCGAGTGCAGCCGCTCGGGAGAGCTCAAGTAAATCAAGCGTCATAAAATCTCAAGCGCAGGTAGAATTAAATTATGCTAAACTTAACTTACTGAAATAAAATTAATTTTGATAATTTTTTTCAAGATACGCTATTATTCTTTGATAGGTAGCACTGTGTACTAAGTTATGCTCGTAGTTCAACGAACTACAACATTTTATTTTTAAAAACGTTTATTTCTAGTTTAGTAACAATCTTGAAGTAAATGATATTTTAGTATATTTTTATCGAGTTTTTCCATTTTTTGAGGAACATTTATTAAAACACACTAGATAAACATGTGGTAAGGGTATACTTTTAGATACTTCAGGAAGTAGAACAATTTTGAATTATGAACTACTATTCATATTCTGCGTCGCTTTCGAGAAAAAAGAGCTTTTTAATCGTTAAAAATTATGTTTCTATAATTTTAGAAATAAATTTTTCTTTACTTTGAAGTTTAGGAACCTTAATATTCTCATGGAATATGATCATTACATTTTTATTGAACTGAAAACGATCATTTAAAAAAATAAAATGAAAGTCTGTTAAAATACACTAAATAAACAACTAGTAAGGTTACAATTTTATAGATTTCAGGAAGGGAAACAATTTTGAACCATGAACTGCTATTCATATTTTGCATAGTTTTTTAGAAAAATGAGATTTTTAATTGTTAAAAATAAAAAATTCGTTTTTCTCAAAAGTGCGTAGTATGGTCATAAAAAGAGGCTGTGATCGAGAGTCCTGTGCTCAAAACTAAAGTATGCAGAATCCAACGCTTATGGGTTGCTAATAGTCGAAACCAAGCTCTACTTCTAAAAAAAATATTTAAAAAATAAAAACAAAATATTGCATATCAAATTACACGCCACAATAAAAGCCACGCTTATACACAACCTCTAATTTAAATTATATTTTGGCACGAAATTTAAATTGCAAGCTTTTTGTTAGGAAAATATCAGGGTAGTATTTTTTTTAATGAATAATATATGAGAGTAATATATTATAGTCCCTTCTGAATTATGAGATCTCCTGTTTTTTTAAAGTCCGATTGCGATGCTCACACAACAATTCCGTAGCACCAACTTGTTACTTTAAATGCGTACAAATTGCATTTGTGTCCGAAATTCCATGGAAAGCGCTTTATTGTATAAAACTGGTCTCATTTCAATCATTTTGAATGAGTACAAATTTGAACGGATTAAACTAACGTCATGGTAATGCTATTAAGGAAACTTGCATTAATGCCATTTAATGCGGTTCGGTAACCCACCAACTTGAATGCCATACAATGCCTTTTACGGAACAAAGTATCGATTAGCATCAATACCATTTATTGCTGATCGAAGTTCTGTCGCAGTTTCAATTCACAACAATTCTAAACATAGTTCACATACACATCATCGGAGGGCTGCTCCAGCTGACAGCAGTTAGTGGTCATGGCAGATAAAAACGCAGCCTGTGACGAGTCAAGACGCCACGATTCTTAACGTGTTTTGAAGAAAGTTCTGTGACCAAAATTGTTTACATGAGTGACTCTGTATTGTGCTGCTGGGACTTCTTTCAAAGTGATACAAGTTTGGTGTTCCGCATTTATTTCAATTAATACCACTAGTGTGAAAAAACTACTTGATGCCAAATATTTGATTGTCTTCCGCGAAACTTACATCACAAGAAAATGAATTCTTAGTACAATAAAGATCAATCTCAATGAGTACTTTTTTGTAGAATGACTTCTTCAATCTATAAAATGCACCCTTAAATACAAATAGCATGCTCAAATTAATTAAATAATTACGAAAGAAGGGGTTTGGGATGATAGGCTATTAACCCTGGTCCCCTACCCTTCACCTTCATGACACATCCGCTACCCCTGGGTTGTGTACAACCCAGTGTCCTGAAAATGGCGTTGCCGTTAAAAAGAACCGCCATTTTAGGCTTTGAATAAATAATACTGAATCTTTCAAGTATAAAAACATAAATTTGATTCTGAAAATGGTTACAAAAGAAATCTGTAGTTAGGAGTATCAAATAAAAGAACAAAATGCATGAACCATTGTCACCCAATGGAGGCTTAGTTACATATAAAGTGGTGTCTCTTTTCTCACTATTTGGTAATTGAAAGTATTTCACCAGACCTACCAGCCAGTCCAGGAGGACTGGCTGGTAGGGTGATTTGCCCTCTCCCCACTCTGCAACAAGTGCAGGTTGTTACTAGCTTAGCGAATAATTTGGACCTTTACTTTCATACCAAACAAGCTTTCTTGATCTTTTCTTGATGAGCAGCGATCTTATAATACACAAAAGCTTAATTAATTTTTCAAACATGAAGATTTTTTGTTTTTGTTTTCACTGTCTTTTAGTGCCTACGTTTTACACATGTAATCTCCGCCTCTATTGTGCTGTGCGCACATAGACGTACTCACGTGTACTCGCGTACTCGCGTTTTCACGTGTAGTTATCATGTTACGCATTAAATAGCCTAATCAGGTTGCGGGGAATTTAATTGGTAAATACATATATAATATTTAAAAAAAGAACAATTTACTGCCCTCAAAAATCGTTAAGTCCCTAGAAAACTTGTAGGATGCCTTCCTTATATAAGCATAGAGTGTAAGAAGAATTTGGGAAAAAATAAAAAAAGGTGGGGAGCCGGCGGCAGAAGTTGAGTGGTGATTCTCTACTCATCGATATTTCGAATGTTAAGCACGGACGGACGTGGTTAGCGCTCGGATGGGTCACCTTTCGGTATTCTCGCTTAGTCGTGTTTTCACTGTGTTTAACTGCTTAGGTGCTTATTAAGAGAGTTGGGATAGTTGAGGATTTGGGAAGGGATGTGAGCTTAACGGTTTAATATCTGACGACCTCCTGTGGGAGGGAGACTTTACGTATGCAAAAAACCGAACAGGGTATACAAGGAATAAAAAAAATCTAATACGATGTAATAAGAAAGGTGGAGATCTTCAGAAAAACTCTCAATTTTTTTCATCTAATTTTGAAAACATGAAGAGATGATTTCCAGGAAAACCCCACCATTTTTTATTTTTTCTAATATTTTTACAAAGTTTCTGCTAATATAAAAAAAAAATATTCTGTCAGTGTATTTTGGTTTTGTCTAAAATACAAGCCAAAACGTATTCTATCAGTTTTATGCGAGCTAAACCATTTTTGAGGCCGAGAACATTGTTTTATGTAATTTTTAATTTCTTCTCGTAAACGATGTAAGCTATCCCAAAAGAGCAGAGGTATCCTTTAAAAAGTTTTATAAATGTGTAAACTTTTACCTCAACATTTTTTATACCTTTCGTTGTTCCGAAAAAATGCCAAAAATCGATTTTTCAAAATTAATTTTTTCAATGTGAAGCAGTGATTTAAGGAGATATGTAGCACATATCAATATCTATTTCTAACAAAAAAAAATTAAGTGGAGTTTTTGAGAAAATCCAGTTTTTTAAGACTTTTAGAAAACAACAGTTATTTTTTCATGTTTTTAAATATTTTTGTCCGAGCACCCTTGAAAACGCAACTTTTCATGCATGTGAAGCAAGCGCAATGTCTTCAATTTCAGACCGATGGCCTAAAAAAGATATTACAACAAGTTTTTGTTGCTTTTTTCAAGATTTAAAATTTTCATTATCAACAAAAAAAATTTATTTCATCAAAAAAAATTTTTACCCAGGGCATGTTAAAAATTGAATATAGCGTCAAAACATTTCTACAAATTTTTTTACTGGACTTTTTTTTGCAAAATTTTCTTCTCGGATGATGTTCGGATATTTTTGATATGCAATTAAAAAAATCGTGGGAGCGCTTTAAAAAAAATTCAATTGTAATTTTTAATTTTTTAATTTCTGAATTTTAAATATAATACGCTTCTTTTTGATTAAAAGCTGAGTAAAAAATTATTATGAAATTTCGTTTCAAAATGCGTTTCAAAATGCGAACC
>CAKNWU010264249.1:348-11097 GCA_932072015.1 Andricus quercustozae
CCCCCCCCATCCGGAAGCTGTTACTTAATGTATAAATATAAAAAAAATGTTAACCTGAATGTTTTTTTAATCTAAAATTGCAAAATGAAAGAAGTATTTTCGGGTTATAATACAATTAATGTTTTATTCAAGCTTTAGTCGAAGAAGGTAAAACAAGGATATTAAATTTTTCTTTCAGTTTTCACCAAATGCGAAGGAAGATGATCAAATCATGATCAAATCTGAGCCTGCTGAAATTGATATCTTCGATGAAATGCATTTCTTGAAAGAGCAACAGAACCGTTTAACCAATTCCTCTATAAAAGGCAAGAGTGATCTTTCAGTAAATGATGAGCCCCCTGAAAGTGATATCGTCGATGAAATGCATTTCTTGAAAAAAGAACAGAACCATTTAACCAATTCCTCTATAAAAGGCAACAGTGATCTTCTTATAAATGAAGTAAACACTCTCAAAATACCCATAATAAAACTTTCAAGGCTTTATTGGTGCAATAAATGCCAAAGAAGATACAAAAACGCCAAAATTTTGAAGATCCACGCAGAAGAACATGATTTCATGGAAAAGTCTCGAACTGACACAGTTGGCTCTACTACTAGCCCTTACACTTGTCCTACATGCAAAAAAGTTTATGTGTATTTCCTTAATTTAAAGAAACATATTCGGCTAAAGCATATAGCGTTTGTTCCATTTGAATGTAAATTTTGCCAGAAAACCTTTACAAGAAAGCCCAATTTTACAGTACATATGCGTACTCACACTCAAGCTAGAGAAAAGCATTTCGAGTGCGATATGTGTAAGAAGAAGTTTTCCGACCGCGCCAGTGTGAAACGTCACATTCAATCTTGTTGTTACAATCTTTGTAAGTGCTCCTCCTGTATAAAGGGGTTTTCGACTACCGCAGGTGTACGAAGACACATTCGCGCCTGCATCGATAAATCAAGCGGGGATCCTTATTTTTGTGAAATTTGCTCGAAATTCTTCCTGAGGAACGCTTATTTTCATGATCATAAAATTCGACACTCGCAGAAGAAGACCATCGTGTGTGAAATCTGTAAGAAAGTTTTTTGGAAAAAGTGGGATCTCAAGGTGCATCAAAAGAGTCTAACTGAAAAAAATACTTACTACGAGTGCGAAATTTGTAAGCTAAAATTCTGCCATAAAAAGTCTTTGATAACGCACTTTAAGACTCATGTATATAATACAGTTTGGTTCCAGAGCTGATGAAGCCTGAATAATCAACTGAAAGTGAAAACTATATTTTATATTTCGCGCAAGAGCAACCTCGTGATCCATTAGCCGTGACTGAAAGTGAAAACTCTTTTTTATTTTCTCCAGTAAAAGAAGAAAGTTTCGATCCCTTATATTTAAGTAACGAAATAGAAGCTTGTGATGTGAAGGTCGAATTAGAAAAGTGAATTATTTGGATCTTCTTTCAAAAATGATAAATGCAAGACAAAGTGGACGTTCAATCTTTATGATTTACTTATTCGTTCTGATTTTTTTTTAGTATTAAGAAAGGTGTTGCTACCAGAAAGTAAATTTGTAATGTTTTAAAGAAACACCGTTACATAGAAATATTGTTTAGAAAGAAAATTGTATTCAGAATATGAATAAATCTAGAATTAAAAGAGATAAATGTGCGTCTACTACTTCATTAGTATAAAACTAAAAATATTTATGAACTTGTATACCTAGATATTAAAAAAGGCTGAATCTAGGTTCAGCGAAATTCGGTGAGCTTAGAACAAATATTTTCGGCGAGTCCGGGCAAACAGGAAAGGGCGGCTAGGATCACCGAAATTCAGTGTGCAGAGACCGAACATTAAATTGCATTAAAATTTTGTATTCACTAGACACAAAAACTGTAAAGAAAAAATTTTCTTTTATATTTCTAAGGAATATAAACATTTTTCGAACAAAAAGAATCTATTGCAAACATCAATTATTTTATATAGAGCAGTATACAAGAATCTGTCAAAATTTGCGAAGACTTTTCTAATCTCTTGAAACAATTAAAAATTAGCATCTAGGAAAATATGAAACCATGAAAATAAGAATTTTTTTCAAATATTTATAAATAAAATTAATTATACTACCTACTTTTAGCATTATTTACGATTTCTAAAATTTTATATATTTGATCCACCCTTTTTAAGTCCCTCCCACCCTCAAATATTATACTTTTTTCGTAACTTTCTCTAGTACAGTGAAGTCTCACCTATTTCCCCGACCTTGAAATGAAACGATTCTTTTATTTCCACGCTGGAGGGGCCCCACCTTTACCGCGAGTGGGCAGTATATTTGGGCCAAGCGACGTTTATTGGCTGGCCCGTTCTTTTATCGATATGCCGCCTGTACGCAACTTTTTCAAGCGAAGAGCGCGGGTTGATTTGAAATCAATAAATACTATCAATAATAATACAAATAAATACACCCGACATTCCTAGAACTGCTTGCCCACGCAGTTTCTCAGCTCAAGGTGTGTGAGTTCTCAGTCTAGTATATTGCGCAATATTATGGAAACTGTTCAGGCGAGTGATTATCCTGCTCATCCTTTTATCGGTTGAAGACCTTTCAGTTTCACGAAACACAAGCAACTGTCCGAAATTTGAGGTTAGATTACCACTCACCTGACATTTAGGATATTTTATTTTATGAAACTGAAAGGTCGTGAATCGACAAAAGAATGGAAAATGTCTGAGAAAATAGATTCTACACATGAGAAATATTACTATTTGTACATTTATGACTCAGGTTTACAATATTCTCTCGAAAAAGTCGTATGACGTATTCCCATGACGCCATACTAAAATACTCAATTCAAGGCTTCCCGCTCTTCTGGCCTCTTTTTAATTTGTCAGCCACTGACTTGGAGGAGAATATACCGGGACCGTTGTGGGAGGTGCCGGAACTGCGTAAATGGAAAAAACCGTATACGGCCGAGTAGAAATAGAGGAGACGGGAAAAAAGGGAGATGGGAAATAGGTGAGGCTCCACTGTACTTGAATGGGCAGGATTTTAAAAGTAATTTATTATTACCTACTATAGGTTGAATTATTTACAGGCACTTCTCAATTGAAAAGGATTCTAATGAATCATTTAAAAACATTAAACCTTTAAATAAAAAATGATTTACTTTTTTATCTTTAATTCTTAACTTTAACACTTCAATTTTTTAATATTGCGGGGATAACAGTCTTTCCCCTATTTTCCTGCGTTTTTCCTTTTTTTTAAATTCCCCCTTTTTCCCTATTGCCGAACAAATTTATGTACGTATTATTTATTATAATTAATTTAAATTTTGCAAAGCTGAAAACTATAGTCCTTGAAAAATGTAAACTGTTTAAAAAAAACTTGAAGCTGAAACATTTTGAAACATGTTCAAAACGCGAAACCCGAGGATAGAAGTTGTTACCCAATATCAAATTGGAACTTTAAAAAAATATAGTATTTTCAAAAAGAAGTATTAAGAGGTCAAATGTGAAAAATTAGGTGACTTGAATATTAAACGTGCAGCAGAGTATTGAGCAGTTCAACATTTTATTTTTAAATCTTACCAGCAAAAAACTTACAAATATTTATTTGACCAACTTCAAACTAAACTGTTTGGAATTAAAATAAAAGTTTAAAGCTAAAGTATTTTTTCGCTGAATCTATACGAATAAAATATTTTTGAAATGCGAAATATTTTGAGCACTCACACTTTAACTATATTTAATTTGAGTTTAAGAGCATTGAAAATAAAAATGGTTTATTGAAGAAATTTTATTTTTTGTCGGATTTTTTTATATTGCCGTGAATGGGTTTCCAACGACCTAAATATATCCACTTTTAAAACATATATTCTTTAATGTCATATATCATTCACAAAACATTTAACGTTATTTAAAAATATTATATAATATTTATATTTTTATTTATTATACAATATTATATACATTTGTATAGAAAAAATGTTTGTTCTCTTCTGCATGCAAAAATGATTGTTTAATCTTTTCCCAATTTTTCCCCTTTTTCGTGAAAAAAGTATTCTATTTCCCCTTTTTTTACACTTTAACGACCAATCCTTGATTCCGTCGAATGAAAAATTCTGAAAAAATTCAGGAATAATGTATGGTCATTTTCTGATCGATTTTTGGCAACAAAAAATTTATAATTTTTATAATTTTCTCGGTTTCTATTGAGTATACGATAACTCAGAACCACCTAATGAGATGTAGTGTAGTCCACTTTGATCTAATGCACGTTTTTATTTTGCCGAGTTTTTTTAATCGTGAAATTTATTATAGTTTTTAATTCCAAATTGTTAAATTAAAAATCCAAAAAACAAAACTCTTCATAACTAAATTTGGAACAATGGAAATTGAATAGACTTAAAAATTGAACAGTTATTTAGGGTCTCAAAAATTCAAAATCGCCACTTAAATATCAGACGAACATTCCTGGTGCTTTGTCGGTTTCCAACAATTTTTACGAAACATGTAAAGTTTAAATTTAGTTTCTTAATTCCTATTGTTAGGTTAAATATTCAGGCATTCGAAATTATAATTAAATAATTATACCTGAGGCTTTTCGTTCTGCTGTTTGATATCTTTTGATAAACGAGAAAAAATACAACAGTTAAAGAAATTATTTGTCTGAATGAATTGTAAAAAATTTTAACTTTCGAGATTTGTAATTCAACTTTAAAACTCCAGCGCGGAAGTAATAGCTTCCAAAAATTATTAGACTAAACCCTGCATATATGTAGGGTTTAGTCTAATAATTTTTGGAATTTTTACAATTCGAATATATAGAACATATATGTTCTATATATTCGAATTGTTGGATTTTGAATCCGACTGTTTTGAATTAAAAACTAAATTTAAAATTTAAATCTTTGTTGATATTTTTTTGTTTAATGCACTAAAATATTAAAAATTTTTTCATATATTTAGAAATACTATGAGACCCCTAAATTTTTGTGAATAAATTCTCTGCAATTTCATTAAAGTATTATAAAATTCCTTGAAATCCCGTAAAATTACATAAAATCCAATTATATTCTTTGAAAGGCCTTGAAATATTTTCATTTGTATGAAACCATTTGAGATCCTCGAAAATTCATTAAAATATCGTATTAAATTACTGAAATCTTCGGCAATCTTATATAATCCCGTGAAATCCGTTGAAGTTACTTAAACATCCTTTGAAATATTTGTAAATCTTGGAAATACTCTGAAATCCATTGAAATCTTTTCAAACATCTTAGATTAATCTGATAACTTAACAAATGTTGCATCTTTTTGCGGGTAGTAGTACTTAACAAATTTGAGAAGAAACTTTGTTTTTATGGAAATATTTTTACAGAATGATGGACAAATAATCAAAAAACTAATCCAATTATACCGACATGAAGTTTTTATAACATTATTATAATCTTTCATTGTAAAATTATTAAACTTTAACGGTATATACTATAGTTTTGGTTACATGGAATTCCATAAGGTTGATTTGTGAACAATACTACGTGGCAGTATCGATTTTCCCCCTCCCCCCAACCCCATGTAACAGATCGTAAAATGTTGACGACTTCCCCCCAGCTGTTACGTAATTTATGGATGGCCCCTCAGGTATCAAAAATAAAAATACAAGTTACAGTAAAAAATTGGGTTTGGGAGAATTACTTAATCATATAAAATAAAATATTTTTTAACAAAATAATATTTAAAAAATTAGTGAATATAAAAAAAATGTTAACCTGCATATTTTTTATATATAAAATTGAAGAATGAAAGAATTACTTTTGGGATATAATGCAATTAATGTTTTATTCAAGCTTTTGTCGAAGAAATAAAAAAAAGGATATTAAATTTTTCTTTCAGTTTTCACCAAATGCGACGGATATCATGGTCAAACCTGAGTCGCCCGAAATTGATATCTTCGATGAAATGCATTCCTTAAAAGAAGAACAGAACTATTTAACCAATTCTTCTGCAAAGGGCAACAGTGATCTTCCGATGAATGATGAGGCTCCTGAAATTGATATCGTCGATGAAATGCATTTTTTGAAAGAAGAACAGAACCATTTAACCAATTCTCCTACAAAAGGCAAGAGTGTTCTTCGAATAAATGATGAGCCTCCTGAAATTGATATCGCCGATGAAGTGCCATTTTTGAAAGAACAGAACCATTTAACCAATTCCTCTATAAAAGGCAACAGAGTTCTTCCAATAAATGATGAGACTTCTGAAATTGATATCGTCACTGAAATGTATTTCTCGAAAGAAGAACAGAATCATTTGACCAGTTCGTCTACAAAAGGCAACAGTGTTCTTTTAATAGATGATGAGTCTCCTGAAATTGATATCGTCGATGAAGTGCCATTGTTGAAAGAACAGAACCATTCAACCAAATCCTCTATACAATACAACAGAGTTCTTCCAATAAATGACGATACTTCTGACATTGATATCGTCGCTGAAATGTATTTCTCGAAAGAAACACAGAATCACTTAACCAGTTCGCCTACAAAAGGCAACAGTGTTCTTCCAATAGATGATGAGCCTCCTGAAATTGATGTTGTCGATGAAATGCCTTTTTTAAACGAACAGAACCCTTTAACCAAGTCCCCTATACAATGCAACAGTGATCTTTCATCAGATGATGAGTCTTCTGAAATTGATATCATGGATGATATACATTTCTCGAGAGAAGAACAGAACCATTTAACCAATTCTTCTACAAAACGCAACACTGATCTTCCATCAAATGAAGCAGACACTCTAAAATCACCTATAATAAAACTTTCAAGACTTTATTGGTGCAATAAGTGCCGAAAAAGATTCAAAACCGCCGAAATTTTAAAGATCCACACAGAAGAACACAACCATTTAACCAATTCCTCTACAAAAGGCAACAGTATTATTCCAATTGACGATGAGCTTTCTGAAAATGATGTCGCAGATGAAGTGCATTTCTTAAGAGAAGAACAGAGCCATTTAACCAATTCTTCTATAAAAGGCAACACTTATATTTCATCAAATGACGTCTACAATCTAAAAACACCGATAATAAAACTTTCCAGACTTTATTGGTGCAATAAATGTAAAAAAAGATTTACAACCGCAAAATTTTTAAAGATCCACAATGAAGAACATGATCTCCTGGAAAAGTATCTAACTGCCCCAATGAGCTCCACTATTAACACTTACACTTGTCCTACATGCAAAAAAGTTTATATGAAATACATGAATTTAAAGAAACATATTGAGCTGGAGCACACATCATTTGGTCCACTTGAATGTAAAATTTGTCAGAAAACTTTTACAGTAAGGCGCAATTTTATAGGACATATGCTGGTTCATGAAACGGGAGGAGCTTATGTCTGTGCTATTTGCTCGAAAGGTTTTTCGAGAAAATCTAATTTGACAGACCATATGAATAGGCACATGAATGTAAGACCCCACAAATGTAAAATTTGTGGGAAGGGATTCATTCGTCCATCTTTCTGTAGGGCTCATATGCGCACTCACACTCACCATGGGGAAAAGCCTTATGATTGCGATATCTGTGAGAAAAGATTTTCACTAAGGCGCACTTTGACATTACACATGCTAGTACAACATCAGGAAGAACCTCGTCCGTATGTCTGTGATATTTGCGGCAAACATTGTACGCGCAGAGGTGGTCTCATCGACCATTTAAAAAGACACATGGATATAAGACCTCACAAATGTGATATTTGTGAAAAAAGATTTATTACTGCATATGACTGCAAGGTTCACATGCGTATTCACGCTAAAGAAAAGCCTTTCGAGTGCGATATGTGCAAGAGAAAATTCGCCACCCGCGCCAATATGAAGCGTCACATATTGCGCACTTTTGAATGTTACAATAATTTTAAGTGCCCCTCCTGTATTAAGGGTTTTATGAATCTCGTGGGTTTAAAAAGACACATTCCCGGCTGTTTTGATAAATCAAACGAATATAATATTGCAACCACGAGGCGAAGCGGCGATCCTTACTTTTGTGACATTTGCTCGAAATTCTTCCTGTGGAAAGTTTATTTTGATGAGCATAAAAAACGACACTCGCTTAACAAGACCGTTGCATGTGAAATTTGCGGGAAAGTATTTTGGAAAAAGTGGGATCTTAAGGTCCATCAGAGCAGTCTAACTAAAGAAAATCCTTATTTCGAATGCGAAATTTGTAAACTTAAATTCTGTAATAGAATGTCTTTAATAGGACACAGTAAGACTCATTTAATGAATACAGTTTGGTTCGAGAGCAGTGTAGGCTTGGACGATGTTGATGACTTTGAATATTGATGATTTACTTATTCGTTCTGAATTTTTTTTAGTATTAAGAAAGGAGTTGTAAGCAGAAAGTTAATTTGTAATATTTAAAAAAATGCCGTTAAATAGAAATTGCTTACACAGTGTTTGATTGATCTAAGCTGTAACTTGCATTGATTGAGTCAGTTATTTATGCATTATTGTAATTATTGAATAAAATGGAGGAATGCAATGAAGAATATTAATACACAAATAATTTCCGTTTATATACATAGTTTTATTCAAATTATGTTTACCCCATATTTTAACCCTCTGTACGTAGTATAATTTAAAAAGGGTATCAAACGCTGCTAGGGGATCCATTGTCGGCTCTTTCGACTTTGTGGCTGTCAGCAATTATAAAATATTTATTTTCTCCAGCCTCCGATTAAACGCATAAAATGTGAGGCTGGATCCTGCCTTGAGTCGTGTTTGAAAGTTTTCCCGTAAACTCATCGATGTTTATTTTGCTCTGAAAAAAAACTGTTTTAATGACGTGTATGAATATTCATTCAATCTATATTTTCACTGTTGCATTTTAAAGTAAAATTCTTACCTTAACAAATCGTATGAGATCTTTTTTCGGAATCTCACAACTTGGTGTCCCAATTAAAATATTTTCCTCAACTCGGGCCTGCGTAAAGAAAAAGTAGAGATAATTTTTCAAATTTTTTTTAACCTCAAATATTTATAATTTGCAATAAATATTCAGAATGTTACCCTTTTGGTTCCCTTTATCGTAAAGTTTGTCGTGGGCAGCATCTCAGGCCAAACCAGTATATCCTTCAAATTGTCTAAAAAAGATACAAAAATTTATTATTCCAAATGATTTCAGTAATTTTACATGATTCTAAAGGCTCCCAAGATAGCATTTTAATGAATTTGGAAGGATTTCAAAAGATTTCATAGAACTTAAAATGTTTCAAAGGCTTTCAAGGAATATAAATAAATTCTATGCAATTTCACGGGATTTGGAGGGGTTTTATAATATTGTAGTGAAATTTCAAAGAATTTATTCATAAGAATTCAGAGATTTCAAAAATTTGAAGAGAATTTTAAATATTTTAAGATATTTCTAAAAAATTTTGAAACTCGGAAAGATTTAAATAGTTTGAAAGGATTTTATGATATTTGAAAAGATTCCAGGGAATTTTAACGGATTTTATCAGATTTACGAGGCTTTCAGTAATTTCACAAAATTTCAATGGATTTTGTAATACCGTGAACTTCCGCCTATCCTAAAGATCGCCTATTCGAAAGTGCACCTATTCTAAATTCCTTATACACGATTATTTGAAATTGCGCAGTTCCGTCACCTCCCACCGCGGCCTCTGTACTCTCTCTTCTGCGTCAGTGGCTGACCAATTAAAAAAAAAGGCCCGAAGAGCGGGAAGCCTTAAATTGAGTATTTTAGCATGACGTCATGGGAATCCATACAAATTTTTCGATAAAGTATTCTAAACGTAAAAGTAAGTCAGAAATGTACGAATAGTAATATTTCTCAAGTGTAGAATCTATTTTCGCAGTCATAATCCATGTTTTTGTCGATTAACGACCTTTCAGTTTCACGAAATAATATAAAAATAAAATGGTGGGTCGTACTCTTGTCTTGCCTATGTTTGTAGCTTAATACAAAGAAAAGTAATTAACTTAAGAAATTTCTGATTATTGGAAATGAAAGAATAACTCAGAAACTATTTATTCGGTACCTGCGCAGTTGTAAAAGTTGCTAATAGGGGGCGCATATAAGGCCGGGGCAGCCAATGAAAGTCGCCTGACAAAAATAAACTGACGCTTTAAATAATTGATCGTGTATGTTTTAAGGCCGTTAGAATAAGTGGAAGTTCATGGTATTTTATTAAAATTTGAATCCCAAAAATCAGTTAAAATATTAATAATCATTATAATACTAATAGTTAAGAAGAACAACTTCTAATTACAATTATAGAATTTTATGATAAAATGTGAAATCTGAAAAATCAAAAACTGTTAACAATAAAATTTTATGTTTTAAGTAGCGGAAGTTTTATGCTTAACTTTTTTTGTTTAATTGTTGACACCGTGAAATACTCCACTACCAGAAAAACAGGCAATTACAGAAAAATTACTTTTCTGCGATAAATTTAAACTTTGCACGACGCACGCAACTGTATTCTATGAAGAAGAAATTTCATCTGAAACGATTTGGATTCGGATGTTCTCTAATGAGTCAGGAACTCAAGAACTGTCCTTTTTGAAAGATTCGGAATAGTAAAGCTTCAAGTGAGAAAATAATGCAGGTTTATTTCCATGGCTTCCTGTACACTTGGTTAATTTTCCCAAATATAATCTTATATATTGTTGACAATAAAAAATTTTATAATGTAATATAATTATATAAAAAATTAATAAAGTAGATTTTAATAATAATATAAAAATTTAATATAAATTATT
>CAKNWU010264262.1:1453-14548 GCA_932072015.1 Andricus quercustozae
CCCTATTTTTGTAACCGGGAGGGTACTAATGAAGATATTAGATGTAAATACGTAACAGTACATACGACGTACAAACGTACGCAAAAAGAACCTAAAGAAAAAAAAAGACCTAAAAAATCTAGTATGCAAGAATCATCCAAATTTATAAATGTAGCAGGTATAAAACAAACGTTGCGCTGTTCGACGCTGAAAAATTCAATATGCGTGTAATAGCTGGATTAATCGTTTATCGGACTCAAATTTGTCGGATAAACTACTTGTAGTAGACACAAAGATTTAGGTCGCGTGGACCACATGCTACGTAGAAAAAGGTTTTGAAAATAAAAAAGTATAAATATTTTCTTTGTTTAAATTATTTTTCCTTTAAACGGAAAATGACTCTTCTCCCGAATATGTCAACACAAAAACTTATTGATTGTTCTACATCAACTGTGTGTCAATATTAAAAAAAAAATTGTATACAAGATATTTGATGTTAAGATTTTTTAGAAAATTTAAACTTGTTAAATAATATTTTATAGAATATTTTCTGCATGAAAAATTGTGCAGAAGGGAAAAGATACAATTTTAGTTTAAATATATGAAAAGTTAATTTTGAGGATACAGAATAAGGCCACGCTTACCGTGAGTGATGATCCGTGACTGATGATATATAACGAGATAGCCCCGTGCAGACTATTCTTCATTTTTTTATCATAATAATAATTGATGCCTCTAAGAAATCATCCAGAGGCGACTATTGTCACCAGGCGCTTGACTTAGTCCATGGCTGATGATGAAAATCCGGGTTCATCCTAGAACAAGTTTAAAAAAATAATAATAATGTACCAATGAAAAGTAGAAGGTAGCAGTACCGAACTAAATAACCAACATTTTGGTCATGAATGGGTTTATTGCATACAAAAATGATTACAAAATCAAATAAACCTTGTGGTATGAGGATATTCTTGACAAAATTTTGTCAGTCAAAAATTTTTCATTCATATTTAGCATCCCCATTACCGTAACCTTAAACGAACTTCAACCTAAAAAATACATTGTTATACATTTTTTGTTGAATATTATTCTGACATAGTATGCGCGTATTTTGCGCAAAAAAACAATCGTTTTATTATATATTATAAGTAACATTACTGAACTTTTATTTTGTACAATTTCCCCTCGAATGATGTTCGGATATTTTTGATAATGAATTACAAAAATCGTAGAAGCATTTTTTTCAAAAATAATTTTTGTTTTATTTGTGAATTTCAAATATCATAGGCTTCTTTTTCTTGAAAAACCAAGTAAAAATTGTTGTGTTATTATGTTGCAAAACCAGAACTTTATTATCTTGGGATTTTTTTTATCATAAAAAATACTTATATGGTATCATAAAGCAATGCCCAACAAATTTCATCTAAATTAAAGGATCTTTCAGTTAAAGTTATTTTAAGCTTACCATGGCATATCTCGGGAGCAAGTTTTTATTTGTGAAAATAAATTGAAATTTTGATTTTTAAGCGCTATACAAAAACAATTTTGACAACCCATGGAATTTTAATTTCAAAATTCTTCCTCAATTTTCACGGTATTTGAGATTATGTCAACTTGCACATCCATTGCTTCAAAATTGTAAAATTCTTTAAATTAAACTTAGTTTGGCTTCCATTTAGCGACAATTCAGCTCGGGAGTTGACTTTTGTATAATCTCTAAATAGTGATTTCGATTTTACATAATGTACTTTCACTATTTTGAAAAATGTCCATATTGTTGGTTATCTAGTTCTGTAGTGCCACCCTTCAGTTATTGCCTGATAATTTTCTGGTCTCTAGAAATCTTGTTATTTCCTAGTGTTCCTGGTTTCTGGGTCATAAAATATGTTGCAGTTTCGCAAAGATGGAACATTGTTTCCAACACAATTGGTACATGCAAGCGACGAAAATTTCCGAACGAAAAAAATTCTTCCGTTGCTTCCATTGCCTTCTCCTTCAACTCGATTCTGGACGTTGGTTGACTCTCACGGTGCGACAGCTCTCAGATGCGTCCACCAAGGAACGTGTCATCCCTCAACGTCAATCCACATGCGGTCACGAAAGCGAAGCGGCAGCGATTTGAATGCGGCGAAAGGTCCGCGGCATTCCGAGAGGTCCGAAAAGTCCCGTCGGTTTTTTGACCACTTTAGGACTCGGACCCTAACCCGATATGCCGTTCCAGGTCCGGACGCAGAGCTAACTTGAAGCCTGTTCAGTTGCTTTTTATCCTAGCGTCGACGAGACAATTAAGAAGATGCGATTCACGAAAGCTTCTTCGAGAGATCCATTGCTGGATCTGGACGGGAGGTATCTTCGCAAAATGCGATCGTTTCTCGCCTCAACCCGTGAAAAGGAATCAGACTGACTTTATAGGTCCCGCTCGAAGCATTTCAGTTTTTGCCTCTGAACCTTTTCTCTCTGGATAATTTGGAATCCTGGAGCCTTTGGAATCTTTGCTTTGGTTTGAAAGCGTTGAAATCTTGATGATTTAATTTTGAGGATTGAGATCATTATAAAAGGCTACTCGCATAAGTTTGCTGTTTGAGAGAAGGTTGACTCATAATCATAAAATATAATTTAGTGCCAGAAATGATAAAAACGCTTGTTTTTTCCACTGTTGCTAAAGCGACTCCATTTTTATGATATTGAATTGCAATATTTTCGCAAAAGGTGAAATGCTGAAAATAGTTACCATTTTTTAAATTTCTGGTTCTCATTTTCGAGATAAGTCTCCATAATAATTTTCCTAACTTATGAAAATATTTTTATAGAACTTTTTTCCTAGACATAGATTCCACACCCTACGGTCAAGCTTGCTACAAATCTTGTCAAATTTCAAATAAAGACTATATAAATTATTTCAAAATATGCAAAATAATAATATTTTGACAAATATTGCTAAGTTTAGTTGAGTTATAAAATATATATTGAATTGTCTACATTCTTGTAAGTAGCTGAATTTTTGCGTCCCCGCCTTTTGAAATTAACACAAGGTTTTAAATGTGAAAAGCCCGTTCTTCGAAACGATGAGCTGGAAAGAAGAATTCCTGATTATTAACTTTTTGTGAATTAAAACTAACCGATTATAAACGACGAAATCCGAATATTTTATTCATTTTCAAGCCTCATTATTAAAATTAAAGAGTGGAATTTTTTTAACGAAAACCCAGTTCTCTACTATTTTCGGGTATGCTCTTTCAGAATCTGAGCTCAAAATGGAAATATCTCCTCCATAAAATTAAATATGGCGGCTTTAATTTCAAAAAATATACTTTTGTTTTCATCATAAAAGTCGTTATCATTTTCAAAATGGTGATTATCAATTGAAAATTTTGAAAAATATAGGTGTGTGGACGCTTCACTCAGATTCCAACGAATAGTAGTGAAAGTGGCTGTAAATAGGTTTTTGGGGTCGCTTAATTCGAATGTAGTGTCAGATTTTCCAAATTCAATATGACGGGCAATCCAATATGGCGGGCAAAGTTTTTAAAAACGTTTGGAAGTGGATGAAATTGTCCGTACATAGGTTTTTGGGATCGCTGAATCCGAATCAAGTTCCAGATTTTCAAAATTCAAGAACGCGCATCCAATCTGGCAATATGTCAGACTTTCGAAATTCGGATTCAGCGACCACAAAAACCTATGTATGGGCAATTTCATCCAGTTCCAAGCATTTTTTTATTTTTGTCGCCAAATTGGATTCGCCATCTTTAATGTCTAAAATCTGCCACTGGATTCGGATTCAGCGACCCCAAAAACCTATGTACAACCACTTACATCACTATTCGTTGCAATCTGAGTGAAGCTTCCACACATCTATATTTTTTCAAAATTTTCAAGTGAAAAATCACCATTTTGAAAATGAAAATGACTTTTCTGATGAAAATCAAAAGTATACGGTCCAACTGCACAATTTTTGTGTACCGATGGTTGAAGAAGGTGTAAAGTTTTCTCGCAATTTCAATGTGAACAAACATCATGAAAAAAATTTGTTCTATTCCCATTCCTTAATTATAAGAATGAGGCTTGAAAATTGATAAAAAAATCGAAGTTCTTCGTCATTAATGGGTTAAGTCACCTCTTAAAGAATGTTCACTGGTAGTTTTGTGTTAAATTCATGCTAAAGACGGTATTTTTTGGAATTTTTTCAAGCATAAATTATTTTTATATAACGAATGACAAGTTTTTAAGTATTTCCTAATAATTTTGAATTTTTTGAACAATAATTAGTTATTAGAAAAAATTTCTTTCCCTATGTGAATCATGAAAAGTTATTATTTTTCAGGATAAATGATACAGTTGATGAATGCCAAGAGTAGTATTTCTTTTTAACCCATTTTGTAATCATTTAAACAATTTTTATTTTTATACACTTTTTTCCACCGTAAATTGTGACAACACTTTATTTTTTTAAATTATTGAAATAATAAACTAATTTCGAGAGTAATATATTATTTCAAACGATATTTGGCAATTATTTAAACAATTCCTATTTTAAAACCATTTTTCGCCCTGTAAATCTTGAAAATTTACTATTTTCTTGAAATTAATGATACAGCTAATGAATGTTAAGAGTGATATTTTTTGCGGATGACAGTTCGCAATCATTTAAACAAATAATAATGAATTAATTGCATCATTTTCTAGGGGGGGAAAAATTGCATTTTTTAAAATCTCTTACACTATGTCGCTTATTATTTAATATTTTCTTATCTAAGAAATTATATTTTAATTTTCTAAACAATAAGAATATATGTATATAATGACTTTTCACGATTTACAGGGGCAGAAAATTATTTACATAATTGAAAAATATCCTAAGAAACAGAATACAACTCTTAACACTTGTTAATTGTTTAATACATTTTAGAGAATATCTACTGAATTTTTACGATTTCGTGGAAAACAATTAAACAAATAGAAATTGTTTAAATCATTGCAAAATATGTTAAACAAAAAATATTATGTTGTACATTCATCAACTATATCATTTATCCCTAAAAATAGTAACTTGTCAGGATTTGCTAGAAATAAATTGTTTAAACAAATTTTATTTGTTTACACAATTGGAAATAAGTTTAAAAATACATCGAAACTTGTCACTTTTTAGCTAACATAGATAATTAATGTTGAATTTTTTGTTAATACCGTCTTTATCATGCATCTTACATAAAACTGTTATTTTGTATGTTGTGGGGCATTTTCCGGTTACGATACAAGAGGGATGCGAGGTGGGTCAAAATCTAAAGTTATTGCATATGAATTATTCCTTGAAGAGTCCCTGAGAAGCGTCTAAAATGCTGAACATATATTACCAAGTTTAAAAAATATCATAGGAGCTAGCCCTTAACATGAGAACGAGAACCATTATTTGGTTCTGACATTAAAATAATGCAGACGTTAAATTTTTTAAATTGTCTAGACAATATAAAAAAATGAATTTCTACGTCTCCCAGTGGGGCCCTGTGGTGGTTATTTAACCTTTTTTTAAATTAGGCATGTATATATATATATATATATAATGATATATATGATGATATATATTATATTATATAATAATGTATATAATGGAGGACGATCCCCTTTAGGTTTCGGTTTCGATTCCTCTGGAGTCAAACCGAAGGGCCTATGACAAAGCCACCGAACGCGTCCTCGGTTTGCGGATTGAGGGTACCTGTACCAAGGGCTTCTGCCGAATATGGTTACACTATTCCGCCCCGGGACCAGATGGCATCAAAACCTTCTGGTGGAAGAAGTTTCTTTCAAACCTCCAGCATCTGGCCTGCAGTTTCACCTCATATCTAAAGTGGGAAGAGCCAAATCCGGCGAGATTGGTGAAAGTACGCACAGTGCTCCTCCCGAAGATAGACAGCTTGTCTAACCCTAAGAATTACAGGCCAATAACTTGGCTGCACCCCCTGTATAAGACCTTCACAGCTATCCTAAATGATAGGATTGTTCGGACAATCGGACATGTGTTGCAAGAGACGCACGAACAACGCGACCGAAATAAAGGCATATCAGGATGTCGGGAGAACCTGCTTATCGATAGATTTATCTGCTAAAACGCACCATCCTATCAACGCGACCTATCGATGGCCTGGATTGACTACCGGAAAGCTCATCTGGAAAACATCGTGACTTATAACGTCACCTTTCAGAGAGCTATCTTTCAGGGCGACTCCGTGAGCCCTCTCCTCGCTTGCTTCACATTATTGCCACTATCTCTCGCACTTCGCCATTTTTAACGGTAAATCTGCCGCAAACCTGGAAGCGAGGACAACTTAATGGAATCCTCGACGACTCTAACCTCTTCGACAGAAGCGCTATACGCCGCCTTGGCGCATGAGAGACCTATACTTAACATCTATCAGGAATGCTCTTCGATGTAGATACAAACGTCTTATCTGACAGATTTGGTCCTCTGAACCGTCGACAAGGAACAAAGTATCTGAAACGAACATGCTTGCCGTCCCGGTAGTACTTTATTTATTTGGAGTGGTTCCATGGATGAAGAACAATCTCAGATCCCTCGATATCAAGTCATGGACGGTTATGCACATGAACAAAAGCATGCACCTAAAGTCGTCTGTTCCGCGACTTTTCATCTCACGCCGCCAAGGTGGTCGCGGAATACTGAATCTCGAATGTCTTTAGAGCAGGATTATTTTGGATCCAGTACATATAGTCGCAAACGGACGAGATGCTCTTCTTCAAATGGTCGGGAAACACGAAGAAGTGGGCAAAGGAGCGTGTCTGTATAAAATCAGCAGAGGAGGCTGCTGAAAGACTTGTCCTTGACTTCAACAACAGGGGTGAGCCAAATTCATCAAACATTATCCATCTCGAGTCCTTCTCCTGAAGGCCCGGATCCAGAAAACACAGGAGAAAAACTTTCGCGAACAGCTCCTCGTCAAGAAGATGTACGGCATATTCCACAGAAATTGAAAGGATCAGTCGATGTCGTATGAGCTAATGTTTGCTTTCCTCAAATCACCTGGATTGAAGAGGGATTGAAGATGATAGCTGCAGAGCATTCTTCGCGTACACCCCGAACTTCTAGGACACATACTATCTAGTTATCTAACTCATGCGGGAACAACCTACATATAAGGGCACTATGCGGCACTAAAAGTGCTTTATTACCATCTCTGGCATTCTCCTTGACTTGGAGAAATGAACCATGCTCGTTAGCGAACTTTCGGCACCAGGTGACAAAAACATCATAGCCAAGGAGAATAAAATAGAGACATAAAAAAACCTTATAAGAGAGCTGCGACGGTTATACTCGAAATATTCTGTTAAGCTTAGCGTCCTGATCATTAGCGCTCTTAGATTGTCAAGCTTTCTCTATTCAATAGCCTGAAAAGCATCCCTGCGTGTCGAAAAAATGCTAAGACACTTGCGTGGAAAATGTAGAGGGTGGCCGTCCTTGATTCGGTCCGTGTCCTTCGGGTACACGAGATTTTTGCCGGATCATCGTATTGAGTCCGTCACAGACTGTAACCACTTATGTAAGTGTTTCACGGCTATCATTTCTGACTTCGTCTATAAATATTGTGATGAGAACAATGTTCTCTCGAAAGAACAAAAAGGTTGCTATCGAAGCCGTGGTTGCAAGGATCGAGTGACGGTTGACAGTGTCGTTGTGTTGCATGCGAAATACCACCAACGCAATTATCACATGGCCTACGTTGACTGTCAACAGCCATTTCTGGATCACGCTATGCATACATGGTGCACAAGGATTACATGTTTTAGTCGTGGTGTGATGAGGGACAACCGGTCCTTGCCCATTAAACGAGGAATCTTTCAAGGTGATTCATTCAGCGCACTATGGTTTTGTTGACCATTGAACCCGCTTAGTTGGACACTCAACAACACGTCCTATGGTTTCGAAATTGAGGTGGGAGTGTCTGAGTCTCAACTCACTTACCTACAGTACATGGACGACATAAAGGTTTATGCAAGCTCAGAGTCGAAACTGAACAGCCTACCTAAAATATTGCTGCAGTTTTGCTATGACATCAGGATATCTCTGAGCTTGGACCAATGCTGAAAGCTGCTTAAGACTGTAGAGAGGTCCACTGATGTTGGACGACCGCGCTCTGATTGAAGTGATGACTGATGAAGAATCGTGCATTGGTGTCCGGTCCCAGTGCGGAGAACATCACAAAGGCAACTTACACCTATGCAATTCCTCTCCTAACATACTCCTTTGGTTTAGTCTCCTGGTCCATGACAGACCCTGAGAGGCTTAACAGAATCATCTTCGTTTAAATGTCTGAGCACCGAATGTACCATAAAAGGACAGATATAGACAGAATAGTCATGCCACGCAAGCTTGGGGCAGAGGGATCATGGCGCGAATATTTCCAAAAGAAGACTATCATCTCACTCTGCGACTACAGATATGCAGTTCCTGTATACCCCTTAAAACTTGCAGCTGTTGATTTCCAGAACATCGGACATCTCAATGCCAAACAACTAGCTGCTCAATGGAGAGGTTATCAGCTACCCAAGAAACACCCCCGAACGTTAGATTTTCGTTGGGTGGATAGTGATGCTTTAAACCTCTGGTTAAGGCAGGAAAAGCTCTTTCCTGAGACCGAAGGATTTGTCACTGCCATCCAGGACAGGGAAATAAAGACAAGGAATCACCAAAAAAAAAAACATCCCTAATATAGCGGCACTGATTGACATATGTCACCTTTGTGGAGATTCTAATGAGGAGATCGAGCACATAATTGATGGTTGTACGACGCTTGCATCGCAAGAATACAAGTGCAGACATAAAGATGTTGGTGGGATCATACACCAACAAATTGCCCTGAATACTGGCTTACTGTAGAGTTTTAGGCCTTAATACAAATATAGCCCAGTTGAAATACTAAAGAATGAACACCATCTCCTTTGCTGGGACAGGACTATTCTGACTGACCACCTAGTCAAAAACAATCGTTCAAATGTCCTATGGTTAGATAAACGTTCTAAACACGTACAAAAATACACATAAGCGTTCCTTAAACAATAATATTAGGCTTCTCTACTAGGAACGTTCATGCAAGGTGCGGAAAAGCCTTGGAAAAGCTGGAAGCTCGAAATTCGCGACATCTTATTCGACTTTTTTGTATATGGGTATATCCGTGTGTGTGTCAAGTTTTTTTGTCTCTCCGTTTCATGTAAATAAAATTAATATTTTCAATTGTTGGTCTCAGTCGTTGGCATTGGAACTAACGTTTGTATGAAAGATGGATCTATATAAATGGGCTCTCCAGTATGAAAGTTATATCCCTATAGGGCTCTCCAGGATGAACGTGTGGATCCGTATAAACGGGCTTTCCAGGATGAATGTTGGATCCCTATAAACTAGTTCTCCAGGATGAATGTTGGACCCTTATAGGGCAGTCGAGCGTGATTGTGGGATCCCTATAGGCGAACTCTCCAGTATAAATGCTCGCAAATTATGACGAATGCGCAAACCGAATAGATAGATAGATAAACGTTTATTTTACGGTCTTCTGACCTTAAAAAATTAACTTTCTTACAATTCTATTTCTCACATAATTTTCTGAAAACTAACCATTAAAAACTAGCATCCATCCACACCTTATCTCTAAGACCGATGGCTCTTATCACCTTGAACTCCTCGCTTCGCACGTATGTCGCTTCTTTCTAGGGTTGCCTCGCATTGCCAAAATCTGCATCCGCGGCTAATACCTAATACTTATCTACTGATTACAATATTTACATTTACTTATATGTACTTCCTCTCCTTTTTTCAATCTTTCCTTCTGCATTACTCTTCCTCCTTCCTTCTCTTATTCTCCATCTTACCCAACACCCCCTTCACCCATGCTACTGTCATTGTGTCCCCCCATCTCCACGCACTCCTCTAACCATTGCTCCACCCTTGTATCCCCCTTCCCGCGTAATTCACATATCCTCTTCTCCCAAGAAAGCCAGAACCTCTCTTTTATGTGTCCATCCACTCCCCCGTTTCTCTGAAACAAGAAGCCCACGTTAACAAACTCTTTCACACCTGCACCGCTTTTCCCTTCCACTTCCACTTTCACCTCCTCCCTTATCCCTTCCACCTCCTGTTCTTATCCAGTTATCTTCTCAACCTTTTCATCATCTCCTTTAAGGCCACCTCGCTTCTTGCCATAAACACTATATCATCTGCATACGCGGTTGACCAAATTCTAACCAATCCTACCATAACTCCTCTTACCACTCCGGCCTCTAGCTTTCTTTCCATATCTGCGATTAAAATCGCAAAAAGACGTTGGGCGAAGCGGACACCGTTGCCTTAACCCCCTATCCATCCAGAATCCCTCCTAAATCCTCTCCCCTTCTCTTATCGTATTTTTCATTACTTCATATATCTCCCTTACCCTCTCGATCAGGCTTCCACCCTCACACGTCACTCACACCTTCAACACCAGTACCAGGTCATAAGTATTTGTAGGAGGAAGGTGGGCTAACAAAATAATAATATTCATGCACTTAGCTGTCAGCTAGTCCGTGGATGGTGCAGTAAGAAAACAGGCAGTCTATTTAAAAAATCCAATTCATAAAAAAAATGCCTTCGACATATTGTGCTATAACCATTAAGAACTCCGGCTCTTACAGTCAGCCACGTTGCACTGGGCTAACTCTCCAATGCAAAGAATTATGCGGTTCCGTCACCAGTATCGCGGATTGCCATCCACAATAGGCCTCTCTTGGATCGGGCCCATGGTTCAGTTAGGAGTGGCAATAGACTGAATCGAGGCGACGACCAGGCAATGACCCGGCGGGAAAAACCGATTCAGCAAAATTCCACCTTTTCTGTTCATCCTTCCTGTCTGTTCGATAAAACGTCATGTGCCGTTGAAAATCTGCTTAGTCGAGAAGAGATTCAAGTCTTTAGGGAGAAAGTGTATGGATATACTTATCCGATAGATGAAGACGCTTTAGATATATCACTCTAACGTAACTTCTGCCAAAGGCAACGGTTGCAGCGTCCAGAGGAGAAGTGTCTACCAATTACTGCTGAAGAAGTGAAGAATGTTATCGCTAGAACTAAGAACTTTTCAGTGCCAGGGCGAGATAAAATCAACAACTTTTAGTGAAAGAAGTTCACTTCTACGCACCAGCATCTCGCTTGTATATTTACTTCTTTCTTGCAGGTTTAACAACTCGTTTCTCAGTCGTGAGTGGAAGCACACACGATTCTGATCCCTTAGACCGAAGATTGTTCAAGTCTAAAGAACTATAGGCTTATAGCTTCTTCCAACATCAGCTACAAGTTATTGACTTGCGTCCTTAAAGAGAGGATATTAACATCTTTTGAGCCAGTATGGAGTGCAATAGTGGAACAACGTGGATGCAAGAGAGGGCTGGCAGATTGCAGGGAGAACCTGTAAATAAATATGTGTATTTCCCAGGATTCGATCAAGCATCGACGCAATCTGTCTATAAATCCCACCGACAAGGCCTACCATTTCCAGGAAACAGGTAGATAGGTTGGGACAACAACAAATATAAGCCCATCAATTTTTGCATGAAAAGATTTAAACTGTCATTTCCTACAATTTTCTGGTGAACTGTTGGTGATAAGAAAAAATGGACATTTTTAGATTCGCCAATCAAAGAAAATAATGATGGCAGTTAAAACAAATTATTGATACATAAAAAATAAGTACCACGATGATAAACAATATCAACATTCTGTAAAATTTAAAGCGGATTAGTGATTAGTATTTTGTGATATTGCTGCCCTTGTCTTGAGTTTAATTTTAAAGCATAAATTTAAGTCTCGCTAGCGGCGTTTTGAGCATGTCTTGTTTATCTCGTAATTGGAGGCGGGTGGGGGGGGGGGGGTAGTTGAAGAATTAGTAAATTTGAATTATTTTCACTAGAGTTCTTATGTCTGCTAGGTGTTGTTCGTTCATTCTCTTCGCCAAGAGGGGATATACATTTAAAAAAAGACGAAGGGGTTATCTTCTTCATCATAATTATTATTCCTATTATTATACCAATGAGCCACGTCCTATAATCATTATTCTTACCTGGAAGACAATGTGTACGTATTTTAAAGCCTGAGAATGAGCTAGCTTGACTATGCAATAAAATTGTGTAGACATCCAATTTTCATTAATTTGAAATCATGTACTATTCAGCCATAAAATTATTTTTGTCAAATTATTTAAGGTAAAACCAAATGGACAACAGATTTGAACTCAGCGACCCCGAAAACCTATATGTACATTGAATTAATTGGTAAGCGATACATTTTGAAAGTTTATCCTTGAACTGTCCTTGACCCTGGCCTGACGGGACCAAACAGACAACGGATTCGAATTCAGCAACACCGAAAACCTATACGTACCCTGACTTGATTGGTTAGCGATGAATTTTGTAAGTTTGTCCTTGAACTGACCTTGACAACGGATTCGAAGTGAGCGACCCCGAAAACCTATAGGTACCCTGACTTATTTTGTTAGCGATGAATTTTGTAGATTTGAACTTGAATTGAGCTTGAAATTGACCTGATGGGACCAAACAGACAACGGATTTGAATTCAGCGACCCCGAAAACCTATAGGTATCCTGATTTAATTGGTTAGCAATGCATTTTTTAGGTTTGACCTTGAATTGCCCTTGACCCTGACCTGATGGGACCAAACAGACAACGGATTTGAATTCAGCGACCCCGAAAACCTATAGGTATCCTGATTTAATTGGTAAGCAATGCATTTTTTAGGTTTGACCTTGAATTGCCCTTGACCCTGATCTGAAGGGACCAAACAGACAACGGATTCGAATTCAGTGACCCCAAAAACATAAGAGCCACCGAGTCTGGTCCGTGTTGGAAGGGTTTACATTTTGTGATCCTGTGTTATTGTAACCATATTCAGCAGAAATCCTATGTACAGGAAACCTGTATCCGCGACCGGAGGACGCGTTCAGTGGCTTTGTCATAGGCCCTTCGGTTCGATTCCCAGGGAATCAAAACCGAAACATATGAATAAATAAATACGTGATATATAAAATAATAATATTTTTATCGTACTTTATTATAATTATTGTAATG
>CAKNWU010264302.1:1711-12523 GCA_932072015.1 Andricus quercustozae
CCGCGCCCAGCACTGCTTAACTTCAGTGATCTAACGGGAACTGGTGCTTCCAGCGTGGTATGGCCGTTGGCCGTTGGTACCCTGAATTAATAGGTTAGCGATGAATTTTATAAGTTTGTCCTTGAACTGACCTTGACCCTGACCCGATGGGACCAAACGGACAACGGATTCGAATTCAGCGACCCGGAAAATATCAGAGCCACCTAGTCTGGTCCGTGTTGCAAGGGTTTAGATTTTGTGGTCCTGTGTAATAAATCTGGACTATCTTAGTTTAACCCTTAAAGCGCCCCCGGGGTATAAGAAGACTCCATTTTTTTGCGCGATTATTATTAAAAAGTAATAAAATGACATGACAAAATAAAGAGGTAATCATTATAACTATACTATAATAATTTTTTTTTCTTGAAGAGCTATATTTCGAGAATCACATGTTAAATTTTTAGGTTAAAATATGAAAAATTGACTGAGTTATGATTTTTTTGTGCGATTTTTATTTTTCTAACACGCAGCAAAAAATTTTTCGTCGATAAAATCTTATCTACACACTAAAAGGATAGTTGAAGAGTATTCAGTAATTTTTTGGAATTGAAATAATGGCTACTCTCTTTGCAATATGACATTTTCCGACAAGGGGCTTTGTGTTATTATTACATAGCATGGCGCTCTAAGGGTTAAAATGATTTTTATCTAGAACAAAGTAATAATCGGAACTCTAGTTTCTGTAAGCTTGACATCAATTTTATAGTTATTTACCTAATTTTTATTAATTTTTATTTCATTTCATACTATAAAATGTTAAAGATAAATGGGTTTTATCATTAAATGTTAGTTTTAACCTATAGTTTTTACAATATAGTTGAATTATCATCTAGGTTTATGATTATTATGACCACCCTGATTACTGATACATTCATCGTACTTTTCTTGAAAATGTCTGGGTTTGGAGTAGAACAGATGGACACGTAAGATTTTTGGCCCGAAATTGGAACGACCTTGCCGGCAGAAGATTCAGTGTGAGAATGGATCATTATATGTATATATATATATATATATATATAAACTGGATTTTTAAATAAATTTTTATCACATGAACATTTTTACAAAGTACAAAATTATTATTCTTCTACATACATTCCACTAGAATTAATGCACTCTTGCCATCAGATTGGTTGCTTCTCAATTTCAGTATCATCGAACGAAGGTGGTTGGGTCTGAAGTAATTTGCGCAACAATTGCTCTACCTACTCATCGGTGTTGAAACGCTGACCTCCCAACGCCTCTTTCAGTGATCCAAACAAGTGGTAGTCACAGGGTGGGACATCAGGGATGTAGTCGGGGTTTTTGAGAAAAGTCCACTGCAGTTCCTGCAGTTTTTCATGAGTTAGAGTGACAGTATTAGGCCTAGCGTACTGCGGATCGGGATGCCCCGTCTTTTGGACTTGCAGGCTGCCTTAGCTTTGTCCAAAAGCTTACAATAGCACTCAGACTTGACCTTCTTCCTCTCGTAAAAAAAGTCAACGAGCCGCCGCGCATGAGGCATGTTCTATACGTTTCCACGCCCCTCTATAAATGTTATGTACAACGCAAACACTTGAGTCTTCAATAACGTTTTACTAGCAAACTGCAGCTTCAAATTAGGTACAATTTTACTGGAGTTTATGCGTTCCTTACTCAAAAATTGTATTATAATGCGTTGTGCAACAGACATTGGGACTTCTTTCTCATTCATCGCGCAAGCTCCTGAACAAAAAAATGGAGAGGCCGACGCAGTACTAAGCAAGTCAGAAATAACCCTGCCTCAGCTTCCAATTGGTCCTAAGTCGATACGATCGCTCATGTGACACTGCGGAAGAAATTCCGGTTTATATTTGACTGTGCTACGTAATTAACATCGTTTGGGACAAAAATGTATATGGGGCGTGCACATTTCCCCTCTACTACGCCGATTCCGAAATGGAGTATAGTGGCTAAAGTCACCCGGATAGCTTTTGCTGCGTCTGCAGTTTTTCAATCTTACAAAAACAGAGACAAAAAAAGTCTCCTGCAATGCGAGAAGGCTACGATGTATATTCTTTGTTCACACATAAAAATGGAGAAAAAAGTTGGATACCCTACTGTTGCTATTCGACTTGTGCAATCAAGTTGAGGTCAGTAAATTGATGAGATATTGATCGCTATTTTACATGAAAATTTTCAACTTGTTGAAGAGAACTGTAGAATCATATCGATTATTAGTAATTCGGTCTAACAGATGTAAAAGGCTACTCAGGGAAATGGAAGGACTTTATTATTGACCCTAATATTCCTTTTGTGACAAAAGCTACATATGATCGCATTGATTCTATAGCGGGAAATTCTGCAAAACACAAGGAAGAAGTAATCAATTCTGATGCAACTTTTTTCTCCAGTTTTTGGTTTAATCTGAAATATTACTCCTCACGTTCTCGCATTGCGGGCGAAAATTTTTTTTCCAGCACAAAAACACCCCAAACATAGCGAAAGCTATTGAGATGACTTTAGCATGTGTGTTAAAAAAACCTCGAGTAACTGTTTCGAAGAGTTGCAGCTATAGAACTATAAACTTTTTGTAAATTTTGTTGCATGCAATAAACAGAGGCAGATTTAACCCTCCAAGGACGAGAACTATTTTTTTTTTAACTGGGAATCAACGCAAGCAGTGACCTGCAGCGACAATAATTAGGTTTTTCTGGAATATTTTTGGCGTGACGTATACGTCACATTTTTTTTAACTGGGAATCAACGCAAACAGTGACCTGCAGTGACAATAATTAGGTTTTTCTGGAGCATTTTCGGCGTGACGTATACGTCACACTCGTCCTTGGAGGGTTTTAAATTTAGCACAGAAAACTACATTGGAAATTATATATCTTATTTCATGAACACGTAGTTCATATTTTGTTGAACAGTGTAATAATAAAGAATCAAATTTCTAATTTATTATGCAACACATACATAAGCAGGTTTGTACCGATATACAGAGATAATAACGCATTTATTTAATATAATAGATTTCAACATAAAATAACAAGTTAAGCATTTTGGACACACTTTAAATTCGAGTTAGTAAAAAATTGATTAATGTCAGCGTTTGATTTAGAATTGATCAGTTTAAATGAACGGTATAATATTTCCAAATATTAAAAACTTGTTTATTATTATAATCAAAATATTTTGAATTGAATTGGTTAAGAGTAGAATATTTAAGGCGAAAATAATATTTGAATAGTCTTTGAAATTGAATAAAAGCGTTTTATTATTAAACAGATTCATAGTCATCTTGTACAATCAATTATTGTTTAAATAGAGATTTAAGTTCAAAAAGTTTGAAGTAAAAGATTTTAAAATGAGACAGTGTAACATCAATGAATGCATAATTAAAGAAATTAACAAGTGAACTCAAAATTAACAAAAATGTTAAAATCGAAATTGATTTAAATCGCATTGTATCACATGAAATGTATACAATTTATGACATTTCAGATGATTGGATAGATTTTTCTTTTACAAATTTGTAAAATTTCCGGTTGAAAAGATTCACTATCATTTCCCGTTCACAAGAAATACACTAAAATTGTTTCTGATTGAGGTTCGGATACCTACTGGACAGTCCGCTATTTCTTCTGGGGTCAGTAACTTAGAAGCACCGCTGTTCATGTTAATTTTCGCCCGTGTTCCCGTTGGAATATCATGTAAAAATATGCTACGAAAAATCGTGCGTTGGTTTGATAATTTTTCCAATATTGCACAGACGTCACCATCGGGTTTTGATAATACAATTTGCTCTTCGGGTTTCATGGCGACAAGCCGATTATTATGGATTTTTAATCGAATTGATTTATCGGGAGGAAAAGTGTACCTTCGAAGTTCGAATATTCTTTTGGGATTGTTGTGGGGAATGAGACGAACAAATTTAAGATTTTCAGGTGTATATCCAAGTATAAGAGATGAATGTTCCCTGGCAGAAGGAGACCTGGACCTTTCATGAACAGGAGACTGGGCATGTGGAGCAGACGGGTCAGAAGAATTAGGACTGGCAGGAAGAAGAGACCTTCCAGGAGAATGTCTGTCAGAAGAAGAAGCAGAAGGTCCGCAACGATGAACATCAGGAACAGGGTCGCCACGAGGTAAGCATTCAAATTCTGAACTTAATTCTGCAACAAGAAACAGTGGATTAAATTTTTCTCTAATTACGCAACCGGATATTGGTATGTCATGAGTTGTGAATGTGGTTATAACTGTCAATGTAGGTAGATTCCGAATTCACTCTACCCTCAGAGTAGAGGTATACAAAACTTTCATATAATATCTTCATACAAAAATCAACAGAAATCTCTAAATACACTAGAACTCCAAAGGTACGAGAAGCTCGGGAATTGAAAACTTCAAAGATACGAGCGGAAATTATAAGTGTTGATCATTCAAATGCCGTTGAGTTTGTTAGAATATCTTTTTTCTTCGCCAAGAATTTCGATTTTGATATTTTCAAACCATATGAATATGCAATGTTCGTTATCCAAGACCAACCGCGGGAAGGTATCGATCACTGGCCCCTCTTTTTTTTAATTTTATAATCAAAATTTTGGTGAAGAAAAAAGATATTCGAGCCACACAAACAGCCACACAAAAAAAGTCTTGTCATCTGGAGACGCGACATATGCTTTCCTGTGGATTTTGATGCGCTGAATCCGAAAACCGATGTCAGAGTTTGCCCTACACGTCAGCGTTTCACCCTAACCTCAAAAAACTTTAAAAAATTAGTATTTCCTGTTTTGGGGATGAGGCGTATCAATTCTTATGTTTTTCGATGCACTGAATGCGAATTAGCTGACAGAATTGATCCCACACGTTGTCCTTTAACACTAACCTAAAAAAAATCATTGAAATGGTATAAAATTGTGATATACTGCCTTGAATGCTTATTTGTTTTAAAGCCTATATCAGCGGAGTCTCATTATTAAAATTGACGTAACCTTATTTCAACTCACCTAACCTAACCTAAACTCACCTAACCTAACCTAACCTGACCTTATACAACCTATATCTTCCATCGCAGATTCTACTATTTTCTCAAAAAGGTAAATTTTAACAGAGAAATCATTGTCAGCAATGTCTGGAAATTCAAATTAACATTCAAAATTTGGTTTTACAGTTATCATTTGTGAAGCTTGCTTGGTAACTTGTGTCTCAAACTTTGTCATATTTCAATGTTACTTCGAGGAGATCTTCCATTTTTTAAGTTGCTTCTTCAGCTATCAAAATAAGGACACGTGTTTACAACATTTCCATTCTGAAGCTTTCCATGTTCTTAGCATTGCAGTTTACTGCCTGAAGTTTACAATTTATTTTTTTCATGTTCTGATGAAATCTAAGTTGACATGTCACAGAAATTGACTGAATGTCTTCAGCCTGATTGATTTCCACTATATCGTGTCCTTTTCTCTTCGAAGGATCGATGCAAAGGGTTTCGCCTTTATTTCTTCCCCTTTACAACAGTTTCTCTTTTCAGCATCCAACAAAAATCAGCCATCATGACATCATCCCATCTACCCTAATACCGTTGTTCCATGACTTTTATATCTTGATGGAACCGTTCGCCTTGTTCTTCACTACAGTCGCCAAAATTGTCGGGAAACCTATTCAAATGTGAATAGAAGAAGTGTGAGTTTAGATTCATCAAACTCCCCAATTTTTTGAAATTCATTACCATCTTATCCACAATTGTTTTGTAGTTAGGACTTTTGTTGTTCCCCAAGAAATTCGTCGCTACTGCCTTGAAGCTTTCCCAAGCTTTTTTTCGACGTTGGTCATCTGAGTAATGAAATTTGGGTCTTTGATTAGCGTTCTGATTTGTGGTCCATCAAATACATCTTGCTTCAATTTAGCATCTGATATTGATGGGAATTTTCGCCCTATGTACGTAAAGCATTTACCATCCTTATCCAGTGCTTTGACAAATTGCTTCATCCATCCAAGCTTGATGTGGAGGAGTGGAATTAAGATTTTTCGAGGATCAACCAGACTCTGGTTGATGATGTTCTGAGAACCGGGTTTAAATGATTCTCTCTCGAGCCAATCTGTTTCGACATAATGGTTGGCACGATCTCTGCTATCCCACAGGCACAGAAAGCATGGCTGTTTTGTGAAACCAGATTGTTGCCCTAGTATGATAGTTATAATTTTAAGGTCTCCACAGATTAGCCATTTGTGACTCGGGTACTTTACCTTACCCAAAAGCATTTTTACATTGTTGTACTCCTCTTTGATCACTGTGGAGTGAGCAATTGGGACGGGAGCGTAAGATTTGGTATTGTGTAGTAGAACTGCTTTTATGCTTCACTTGGATGTATCAATAAAGTCTCCAGTCTTCATCTTTATATGCATCTGGTTTCAATTTATCCATCAGGCCTTTCACGCCAGTGCAATAAACCAGAGAGGTCTCTTTATCTTTTGTGAAGAATTTTCGGAATTCTCGGTCTCTGTTACGATAAAAAGAGACTTTTGTATTCGGCAGCAAAAAATTTCTTTTCTTGAGAAAAGAAGCAGCGTATTCTGCTCCATCTTTTGGTAAGCCAAGATCCCGAATAAAATCACTCAGTTCCAGCTGCGACAATAATAATGGAACTTTCGACTTTGTGTTATACGCAGTATAATCATCCTCTTCCTCGTCTGTGCCATCTATATCATCCCTATCTTCTTCAGGTTGGTTGTCGACTTTCATGACATTATCTTTTTCAACAGAACTCGAAATTCTTCGTGCCTTTGGACTTATTTTAGTTGGTCTTATTACTGTGGACACATTGATGTATGAGATTTTACTCTTTGTTTTAGTGCTGATCCCAGCTTTGACGTCATTCATGCAAAAGTAGCAGCCTTTCATATGAAGCGGGTTTTTTCATATAGCTGGTGTGGAGAATCTGCAATACTTTTGGAAACCTGAATTTCGAGAACAATACAACATCAGTCTGCAGGAATTACAGATGATGTTAGGAACCCAATTTGTTTCTTGGTGTAGCAATTTATGAACGAAACATTTTTCATAGAGCGGCCTAACTTCGTCATCAATTTTCTTCTTCTGCAAAGACGTCACTTCATATCTGCTGCAAATATAACAAAAGATATCTGCATTTTTGTGGCTGTCGTGCGCGTTTCGAGAGCCCAAAGTCTTTTTTCTTGTAACATGAGGCTCTTCATAAACCAAGTTACCCATTGCTGAAGAGGGACGGTTGCATGATGACGACGTAGCATCATTTCCACCACTTTGTATCGATGATCTCGCTATATTGTTCTCGGAAGTAGTTAAAGATCTGGAATATTTCCTTAACCCTGCCTTGTCTTGGAAGTAACAGGTACAGAGAATCTCGAGGAAAACATACATTATTCTGCAGCAACTGTATAGGAATAAGGACACATTACCCACCTCTACGCGGATACTTTTGGTTAAGAGTCTGATCCTGCCCCACGTTGAATACGGTAGTTTGGTATACGATGGTTTGTCTGACGATTTAAATTTAAAGCTTGAGGGTGCGTTTTACCTAAAATTTTCCTAAATATGAACACATAACTTCATACAGACATAGGGCTGGTTTACTTAATGTTGCCAAGAGAAGACAATTTTTTATGGGTAATTTGCTCAATACTCTTTTTCAGAACAAAGCTCCTGAGTATCTATTTAACCTCTTCCAATTTGTAGACAGAGACCTTCCAGCACAGTCTATGCTTCGTAAAAGACATAAAACCCTTAGATTCATTTTCACAGAACATATTTCAAAGTTCATTTATAGTAAGAGGTGCCCGGATATGGAATAAAGTTCTATGCGATATTAGAAATGTACCTTCCCTGTATCATTTTCGAATCTCTTTCTATCTTCATTAACTTTTGTAAATATTTATTACTTATGCACTCAGTGTTTCAGTCTTCATTTATTCCTTAATATGCACAGAGAGCTGCTAATTAATTAATCACTCAATCTTATTTACTACGCAATAATCTAATACCTAATCTGATACTTACTCTGAGGTCGACTCTGCTTATTTATTTATTTTATTCAGCTTATAGATTAAATTATAAGATTTATTAAGTATACTGCCGGCCAGTGCTTGCAAAAATTTGCAATGACCTTGTAATATCCTGTTCCTCAGAGGGCTATTGGCCTAGGGACTTTCTTGAATAAATACAAATACAACGAGGGATATTGAAAATTTAGAAATCAAGCGCATATTACATACGGTAGCATATTAAGATCGAGAGTGAGCATAAGTAAAAGTTTTCTCTGTGTATAAGGCACAGGGACAATTTCAGAATTTCGCATAAAATACTGTAATTTTGCATCACGCTTTTTGAAATTCAAGCAACTTTATATGCAAGAGAATTTGATGAGATTTTAAACTGACGTATACTAATGAAGTGTCACATTGACATGATGGAAATTGTTGCGAAATTATTATAGTTAATTGTTAAAGATACACAGTAGAAACCATTATATGGCTTTTGTGTTTGTTATATTCAAATTTATTGTTCACATTTTAAAAAATAGCGTAGGTACATTATAATATAGGTATGCCCATTTTTGGTCAATTTCAAAAATTAAGGGGTTTGATGGCAAAATTAAGTAACTTTTACAGAACTAGAACTTTCTTTTTTAAGTAAAATAACTGCAACAAATAAAATTTTTTGCTGTGTAACGTAACAGTAGAGAGATAATTAAAAAAGAAAGTTACTTACCCAAAATAGATTCGTCGGTTGGTCGGCTTAGTTGGTTCGAAGAAGTTTGGTCACTCCGGCGAATGGGCAATTTTTGGGGTCTAGAAATTTTAGAAGAGTCGCCCAGTGAACTTAATTCTGGAAGATAAGTAAAACAGATAAATTTTCAATTTCGAATATTTACTCTAAGAAAAACATGCTACATGCTATATGTTGCAGAATTTTCAAAGCAAAAAAGTCGATCTTGAACATAAAATAAATGGATCTCTTGAATTTGAGGGATCACACGATGCTCCACGGCTCGATCCGGTAATATCTGCATAACTTGATTTAGGCTGATATGTTTCGATCCTAATGTTTATTGCATATACTGTCCAAGTAACAAAAATCCAATCACTTGCGCTTGAGTGGGTTTTGATGACTTCTGAATTGCGTATCTGTCACTGTAATTCCAGATTGACAACCATTGGTTAGGCTGAATTTTGAATGAGAACGTGTGTGTTTAATTTTTCCGATAGAAAATAATTAATTTAATGTCAACATTAAAAAAAATAGTTTATTTATAGAATCGGGAAGTCAAAGATAGTTTCATTTTAGTTGGAGATTTATTTATTTGTGTAGCTAAAGAGAAAATAATAAAGGCTCCTTCCTTCTCCTTGTTTCTGGAGCTATCTGTAAAACAGTCAACCTCATGGTGGGCAGGTGTTCTTCTTCGCTAACCCAATCCTACTTAGTGGATTGGCTAACACGATACTTTTTGTCGAAGAGATAGCGAGTGGGCGTTTTGTCTTTTAGCATGCTTAGGGTCGGTCTACTCGCGATGTCGGTTGGGATCCGCACGGCGGTTGAGATCCTTCCGCCTTTTACCATATTTAATCTCCTTGCCACGTTTGCAGCCACGGCCTTGATGATGAGATGGAGGGGCTGCGATCCTGTTATGGCCCCCAATGCCATTGTGGGTGTCGACTTCGAGGCACTAGTGACGCCTCTTAGAATCAATGCCCTGATTCTTTGCAGACGCGACTTCACAGAGATTTCGACTTCACAGATTTCGACTCTGCTCTACCAGACCACCGCCGCATAGGTTAGCCTAGGACGCAGGGTCGCTGTGTAGATCCACGTAAGTGTCTCCGGATTTAGGCCCCAGCTCTTCCCTATGACTCTCCCACAGAGCCATAGAGGTGCTACTAGCTTTTTGAATTTTTTTTCCAGGTGCTCGTTCCATGACAGCTTCTTATCTAGCATGACTCCTAGATACTTAGCTCGTTCTTTGATTTGCAGTAGTTGTCCTACCAATTTCAGTGTACTCGTCATTCCCCATTTATACCGTCTGGCGAATACAACCCCATCTGTCTTACTCGGATTAACCGACAATCCAGTCTTCTTGCACCAAGAATCCACTATCCCCAGTGCTTTCTGCATTACTTCGAAGAGCGCATCCAGATGCTGGCCGCGCACGATAACCAGTATATCGTCCGCGTAGCCTATAGCGAGGTAGCCGTGATTCGTCAGCAGATGAAGCAGTTTATCCACTGCCAAGAACTACAGCAGGGGCGATAAAACGCCTTCCTGTGGACATCGCCAGGCAGATCTATTCCACGACTGCAATAGACACACCATGTGCAATCATGATCTCCCTGATCACCTCTTTGAAGGCGTAGTCTCGGTTGACGTTGAGTATCCCCCTTCGGGCAATTTTAGGGTGCCAAGAATAGCATCGGCGTTTCGCGAGAGCAGCTTGTCCAGTCTAGCTGCCTCTACTCCTTTCTGGATGCCTGCGTAAAAGTTGGTCGGGCTTTCCTGCTTCGTCTTCCGTATTGCATCCCTGTATTCATCCCTCATCGTCGTAAATGAGATCCATAGTTTATCCGTTTTGTCAGTACTGGCAAGTCTAAACTTCTCTCTGGTTTCCCTGCGAAGCTCTTCGAGTTTCCCGTTCCACCAGTGTGTCTCCCCAGCCTTCCGGAATCTTGTGGGCATTCATTTCAAAAGTAGATTTGATGGCCTCCATGGAAATCTTGGCTGCCAACTGCCATCTCCGAGAGTGCACTCCATAGTTCCTTGAAAAGCTGGTCCCAGCCCATTCTTCT
>CAKNWU010264306.1:2217-21602 GCA_932072015.1 Andricus quercustozae
TTTTGTTACAGGGGCCCCAAGGCGGTCAAACCAAGGGCTTGCATACTAGAGAAGGGAGTCAACATTTTCCCTCTGCTAAAGCTATGTTCGGAAGAGCTGATGGTGATAGCCACATATCTAAAAGGAATAGGGAACAAGCTAGTTATGGGATTGGCCTAATTTCCATATGAGAGAAATACCAACCCACCAGTAGAGGGACGTACACTGGTGGATTACTCTTCTGCTGGGGAGCGATGCTAATCCCCACCATACTCTGCTGGGCAGCACAGACATCAACTCAAGAGGTAATGATCTATTGGAATACCTAGTCACTACCGATATAGATATTCTTAAAGCCGTGGGTTTCCTGTAACAAAAACCAGCCCCCCCCCCTAATCCCCTTATGGTAGGTACAACTAACCAAGGTTCCTGGATTAGCGAGATACCTGTGTGCCTCGCAGCCATGTCCCTTTGTAGAACCGCAGGGGCGCCTTTGCTGAGATGCAAGTTAATTTGGATAATGGTTAGGCCAGGAGCAGTCATTTTAGGTCTGCTCCCGGTCTTGCTGTGTCCCGACAGGCTCTTCCTGGTCCTGGCCGTCAACCCTAAAGTTGACCTGTTCCAGGTGATAGAAGGGTCTGTTGTTGAGGACTGCAAGAGCCCTCGTATGAGACTCAGGAATTTGCACAACTAGAAGTTGCTTGGTATCTTCCGCTGTGTCTACTTCCTGAAGCCGATCGTGCTTGACGATTGAGCAGGACACTGTCCTTAGTGAAAGGTTGAATAGCTCCAATCGCCGAAGAACCACAGGCTGGTCTTCCAGCTCACCTCTGAACCACGCCGTAGCCCAAACCATCTTTTTGAGCAACTCAACCCCACATACTTTTAGCTCTGCGCCTTTCCAGGACCTTGTCTCCACCACTGTATTATGTAGACAAACTTTAGCCGCTGCGTTGGCTGCGACAAATACGAAGACCGCTCCCCTACAGAAGGAAGTCTCGAATTTTGGCCATTGATCTGGGGACACTCTTTTGAGCACCCTCCATGTGGCCTCCCTGAAGAGCTCTGGGCCTCGGTGCTGGTTGTCAGCGTTGTGAAAATAGACAATCTCTATGTACTTCGAACCGCTAAATGTTTATTCTCAGTCAGAATTTCTGAAAAAGCTTGTATTTTTCGATAACATGTTTTCCATCACAAAAAAAATCAACACGAAAACAATTTTTTGAGGTTAGAAAGTGAAAAATAGCTAATTTTGGAATTCTGAGTTCGGATTCGGATTCAGCGACACGAAATCCATAGGATGTGATTCCTTTGGTTTGGTGAAATATCAAATTTTTTTCGACAATGTTTTACGCTATTGTTCTCTGTGCAACCCATCCCCCACCGCAAAGTATTGGGTCCAGCTGACCAAAAAATACCATTTATATGTATTTTTCGCCGCTGAATCTAAATTTGTGGTCGAGATTGAAAAAAAACACGAGTTTTTTTGTTACATATTTTTCAATGCAAAAATAGCAAAAAAAAACGATGTTTTTTGAGCTTAGAAAGAATTTTAGCGGAATTTCGCCCTTGGATTTGGATTCAGCGACCTACTTTTATTTTTATTTTTTTTGGGCTGTGATATTATTCCTTGTGAGATATTGAGTCAACTTGTCGACATATGCTTATACGTTTCCATCTAATATAACTTATTTTTCGCATAAGACTGGAGATATTTGAAAATTTACCATTTTTATGTAGAAGTATTCTTATAAAAAATAGTATATTGTGCTGCAAGTGCGGAAAGTAAGCAGTTGCAGACGATTGTTAAGTTTGCTGAACGAGCCAGTGGCTCGAAGGGGAGTTGTAGGTGAGTCGTAAGCGAATTGGAGGCGAGCCGGACGCGAGCTGTAAGAGAGCCGGAAACAACCCGAAGATGAGCCGATGGCAAGTACCGTGACCTTCATAAGAGTTGCAACTGTCTACATTCAGCACCTGTTTCACACGATATTTTTTGCAACAAATGCAGGAAATTTTCGATTTAAGAAGAACTAAAAACAAATTTCTGCCAATTTTCGGTCAATTTGTATATTACCGAAAATTTCCCGAAATTTAAGGTATCCAAAGCTTTGTGGAAAAAATCCAAAGATTTATGATTAGATATTTATGATTAGATTAACCCTATTTTATTGCTGGTATAGATACAGCCATACAGGATGTCTGTTTTGGCCATCCGATTCTTGTTGGTTACGAAAGTAGACGCGCATGCGCAATCAAGATGCGCCAGTTGTAAACAAAGCCAGTCAGGTAAATCAGTCATGCAAAAGGTATTCCTAAACGACAACATTTCAGATATAACAGTAAGTGAGAAAACACTTATGCTCCAACGATTTTGCTCGTTTTCGTTTGGAGCATGTTTTCTCACATGCACTCTTACGAACAAAAAAATATTTGTTATAACTATTTATTCATCTTTAAAATGCTTAATATAAAAACCATTTTTATTTTTATCATGGAAGTTTTTAATTCACATTATTCAATCACAATAGTTAAACATATATGATTTAAAATTTATTATATCACGCCTAACTTCAAATAATGCTTTTATTTATAATTCTCTAACACAGAATGTAATTTTAATTGTTCTACCATCTGCTAATACATCTATTACATCGCCATTCATTTAAATTGACAATAAATGAATTTGTTAACACTCTGATGAGTGTAACGGAATAAGTCGTTAGAGAATTGAAAAAAAAGATTTTATTTTTGACTTTGATAAATCAGGGTCGAATGTTGAGATTTTCCAAAAATTCTTATGACCTATTAAAAGGCCATGCAAAATCTATAAAAACGCCTATGCTAAATGTTTTTAAATTATTTATGAAAGAAGAAAATGTACGCGCAGGATAAATTATCTACTACAGTTTGACAAAACAGGAAAATATTTTTTTTTAATTACAGTTCAGTAGGGCAACACTTAGCCCATTTTAAACCCGATAGGACATATTTGGTTTTCGAGTTAAGACATATAAAAGATATATAAGTATATAAGACTAGTTTAGACCTTATTAAAGATGCAAACACTTAGCATCTCCTTATGTGAGGACACAGCATAAGAATGTAAAAAGCACTTCCGTTTTCGGTAGGATTTTAAAGCTTTCGACGTAGAGAATAATTTTCAGACTAGGTAAAACATTGCTTTGGTTTGCTTAAGGAGACCGCATGCCCATTTCGCTCATCGTAAATTTCTATTTTAGTAATGGGAGGGAAAGATCTTGGTAAGATTTTAGTGCAAAGTCAACCAGTGCCCACTTCGCCAATGCCGCTTTAATATAGACTCAGTGAACGCTAATATTTTGCAGCGACAAATGGGTACACGCCAAAAAATAAATTTAAGATGATCAATAATTGGCAACTGAAAAAATATGTTTTCTTTTACTCTGTTACTGAACAATTTTCAATAAAGTTGAGAAAGTAATACAATAGAACTTCAAAATTACTTCCTATGTATTCATTATCTTGTTTGCATTTAACCAAATTGGATATTAAAGTGAATCGAGCTATTTTATCATAATATTTGTAGGAAAGAATATAATGCACACTCTAGATTAAGAACAAACCAAAATGTATAAGAAAAATAAAGTTAAAATTATTTCAAATATTGATTTAAAAATCTAAAAATTAACAAATTAATTATTTCTTTTCATGCTCCTATGATTTAAACTGAACAGAAGTATTGTACCATATACGTTCCTTAAACGCACTTAACAAAATAGCTATTTAAAAGCCGATAACGGAGGTTCAAATAAAATTTATGATAAGAGAGAAACACAGTTTTCTGACGGGAAGATCCTTCGAGATACCGAATGGAATGCACGGAGTAAGTAAAAGCATTACTTTAAGTCAGAATCTTTGCCTGAACAAATCCGCAGATCAAACAAAGGAATGTTATACATTTTCCTGAGACTAAAGAAGCAGATGATTCTCTAAGTTCTTTCGTCTTTCACGACTCGCTTTGTCTGGAAAAATATCATCCTTTCTGCACATCATATTTACCGTGATATTACTTTCTAGTCTTAATTTGTCAGAAGAAAATCATATAGAAATATTACTTAAACGCACGGAGAGAAATGGATATTAGCGGTTAACACTCGATATTAGATCGTAATTTATCGTAATACTCCCATATTCTCGTATGGGAAGACAATCTAATTAAATAACAAGATTTAGGATAGGAAAAAGTACAAAAAAAATGAAAATAAAAATATAAAAATAATAAAATAAATAAAAATACAAAGATAATAACAGTCCTAATAGCCAAGATATTAATCCTAAGTATCCGAGATGTTAAAGTTAGAAGTCTAGATTTTAAAAACGGATTTATATGTCGTAGGGATATTAATAATAAATATCCGAGATGCTAAACTTCAAAATCTCAGATATTAAAAACCTATAATTAATGAGGATTTTTCTATTTGAGAAAGTACGTAACGTATCGTAAGTCCCCTATCAAGCAACATAGTTTGCCGACATAGTAGGTAATGTGCAGTACGCCCTTCTGCAATCGGCCATCAGCAGCAAAGCGGACATGTGACCGTACGCGACGAAAGGGACCTAACGCAGAAAAAATAGTTTTTTAGTTTTTTACAACAATCGATAGTTTTTTATTTGAGCTTTCATAATAAAAATATTATTTTTATATCTGAAGAAGTCGCATCGTTATTAGGCTACAAAGTGAGGCCCTCTTATGGAGTCCCTGTGTAGGTCCGTCTCTTCAATCGCACCTCCTGTAAATTAAAGCTACCTCGGGTTCAATTCAATGTTCAATTCGACAACAGCTACCTGCAGCCTCTTCTCCCACTACTGCGCTCATCAGCGGCGAGTTTACCTCCTTTGTTGCTGCGGAAAGCGAGAACGATGTATTCGTTGTCCAAAGGATTTTTTTACTGCGCATGTGACGTAGAACGCGGGCTTATTTAAAATAAATTCTTTAGATATTTATTCGTGTGACGTCAAATTGTAGTCAAATGGTAGTATTATACTCATGAATCATATCTGTAGTGTATAACAATTTTAAAACGAAAATTATGTTTACTGCTTTTTCTGTTAATACAAGCGGATTTGTATACATATTTAACTGATTTATTTTCTAAGAACGCATTGCAAGATTTTAAGAAACCCTTAAAAAATGAAAGTGGGTAAAACGTCCATAACCTAAATTTCACAACTTTTTGGCAACGACCCATAAAATTTAGTATATAATTGTAGATTTAAATATTCTTAATTGTTTGTTTGATATTTTAGTCCGTTTTGAATTTCATGATTTTAGATTTTCAAATTCTAAATTGCTTTGACTTTGAAACATTTAATTAATTTTTCCATTTCAAATAATCAAATTTTAATCTCTTCGAATTGAAAAATATTTAAATTAAAAAGGTTTTAATTATAAATAATTCAGTTTTGAACGCTTTTGATTAGAATGAATGCAATTTCAATTCCTTTGAATTTTAAATGATTCAATTTGCAAAACTGCTATCTGAAATTATTCAATTTTCAACGTTTAAAAAAAACTTAGCGTTCTACATATATTTTCGCTTAGGTAAACTGTTAAAAGTGTAGAAAAGGTCATCTTCCTACAAACAAACTAATTTTATTTGTTAAAGATGCTATTTCTAATCTTATAAAGTAACTGGCAATTTTGTAAACTCTGCAGAAAATTGAGACATCTTTACGTTCTTTTTTCGTAAAAAATTAAATAATTTCAGACAGTAATGTTGAAAATTGGATCATTTAAAATTCGAAGTCAATGCAAGTTACAATATTTGAATATAAAATCATTAAATTTAACACTGACTTATATTAAAAACAAACAATTAAGAATATTTGAATCTAAAATTATATACCAATTTATTTGTACTTAGGATATGTTACTTTATCGATAATACTACCATTCGACTACAACTTTACGTCACATGAAAAAATACCTAATTTATTTATTTTAAATAGGCCCGCGCTCCTAACACTGTTTGCGCTTTCCGCCAGCAGCGCAGGAAGAAGGACTAGCTGTCAATAAGTGCAGCATTCGAGAAAAAGCAAGGAAGATGCTGCAGGTAGCTGTCGGCGAATTCATGACTGGCCTGTGGCACACGGTGTGCTTGAAGACTGAAAAAGTTGGACTAAAATGGATCCAAAATCTGCTAACACAAAAAGTTTCTGTGTCGTTTGGACATTAAAAATCAGCTGAATTTAAAATCCTAGCTGCTTTTTTAAGTTTACCGTTTTTAAAAAATATATCGAAAATTAGGCCCAGGACCAACAACGAGGACGTAGTGGCTGAATTGTCCCATTTTGTATTTTTTTGTTTTTTTTTTCTTTTTAACTTTTCCGTACATTTTTTGTATTTTTTATATAACATATATTGAATGGTATATATTTAGAAATAAAAATTAGTAAATAATGTTTAAACTGATAAGTGAAGCAAAGAAAATTCTATTACTGCTTTTAATACCTGTAAGGAGTATTATTTGTGCTGTATACATGTTACCTTGTAACATGCCCAGAATTAAAAAATCACGATGTATAGATTGTCTGATTTTCTCTGACCAATACCCTTTATCCATTAATGTTTTCTATGAAACGTAATCTTTCTTTTACGTGAGTAAGAATAACGTGAATTTTTAGTTTTTCGGAAAGTTTATCGATGCTTTTCAGCGCATTATCTAATTCATTCATTTAAGCAACAGGTAAAAATCCAACTTTTCCAGAGGTAAAAGAACAATGAAAAATTTTACTCATTGCTTTATAAGCAGTAACATAGGGTATAATTTTGAAAATTCCTACCACTTGATATATTTCGGGATCTATTAGTTTGTCAGCTTCTTTTAATAGCGATCTACATGCATATTAGAAAACACTCATTTAAATCTATCCATACTATTAAATATATAATTTATTATGTATACGATTCAATATATAATATATAAAAAATACAAAAAATGCCAAAAAGAAAAAAAAATACAAAATGGGACCATTCAGCTACTACGCCCTCGTCATTGGTCCTGGGCTTGGCTAAAAGTGTTAGATAAGTTTTCCAAATGTAAAAAATAAGCAACACAAACTTATTTTTGATATATTTTGGAAAAACGGTAAAATTAAAAAAGCGTTGTAGTGAATAAACTCGATTACGCAAGCTTTGTAGTACAGGTTGTTATGCAAAAATCTAAAAATGCGCATAACTCGCGAAAGGGAGCATTTTGGATCCATTTTAGTCAAACTTTTTCAGTCTTCAAGCACACCGTGGGCACTACTTAAATAGCAGCGCTTGACGACCGAGAAAGTAGTCGCGAATTCACCGTAGGAAAAAACCTGCGTTAAATTCATTCAGAATTGAGATTTAAATTTAATTCCTTTCTGTGAATCAAATAGTATTTTGTGATGGATATTTTACGTCCTTGCTCAATAAGAGCAATGCTCATTGAGATAAACGTTTTTTCTCTCTTTAGTTCTTAAATACAGTAAATTCTATTATAAGTGAAAACAATTAGAATCCTGTATTCCAAAAGAGAATTAATCTTCTTAACCGTAAATTGAGTTTCCATGGGCAAATATAATTGATCTAAATAAAGAGCAGAATCTAATCTCCAAAAGTAATTATATCTCTTTAGAAGATTTTGCATGTTATTTCTTTTAGTAGTTTCAAGCAGGGAAAAGATGATTCTGCCGAGTGGAATCACCATTTGGATTCGCGAGCCATGTTGATGATAATTAGCGATTCCTAATTAATCTCCTTAGAGATTGGGTTTAAACCCCAGAAAAGCTATACTGAGTGCTTCTCGCAATTCACTATATTTCCCCATTTTCTTCTCAAAGGGAAAATACATGGTCTCGTTATGTCTTTGCAATTTTGCGTGCTCTAATTTCGCCTATAGGGAAAAGTTTGATTTGGGTAGTACCCATAAAAAACAAAATGCTATCTTTACAGCGATTTCAGAATAATATTAACCTGCAACAAAAATGACCTTCATGCGTAAAGATTTACGCATTGCATTGGAAATGGTTACCAAGTTAACTCTATTCAATCTTGTTTTGTTTCGATGCGAACAAATTAACTTTATCTATTTGAAAATTACCCGACACGAAAATTCAGTTATGTTTTTTCTGCGTACAGCAGTGCGATTTAGCCTATGAATTCATAATAACATCGCGTAAACGGTGGAGCTGCTTGTAAAATTAATGATAGTTTGAAAGTCAAAAATTGAGTAGAAGTTTAAAATGCGCAGCCAGAACAAGTATCGAGCGAGATCCAGTAATTTGCTTCAGTGTCCCTGGGCGCGCACACGCTCTAAATGTTCAAAATCTCCTATTTTAAATATCAACATCTCAGATTTTTAATTCTAATATCTTGGATTATTATAAGAGCTCTGATATATATTTTTTATTTCGTAAAATCCAGTTTTCTCCGTGCAGAATAGGAGATGGAAGGTGCAGTAAGCTGTGTGAGTAATAGGTTACAAGAACCACTAAGAAAATAAACTTTTGGATAGTGCCCTAGAAAATTAAATGAAGACTCATTATAACAGCTAAAAGTGTTTGAACTGTACTTAAGAAGCATTAATTAATAATTCGAGATAAAAAAGTAAGGTGATTTATTTGCGCGTGTAAGAAACATTCGTAATTGAGATGACAAGATTTTTTTCAGCTCAGTGATAATGCCTATTATTCAGCTCTTTTTAGGATTTCACGAAACGTCAGCAAAGTAATGTTTCAAATAACAACTGAATGAAAAAATATATGTTAATATCAGCTAAAAAGGTAAATATATAGAGAGAGAATAAGAGAGAGAGAGCATAACTCTACTGCCAATTACCATTACAAGGCCTGTCAGTTGGATAATATTCCGAACATTTTTACATAAATGATCTACTTATTATCCCATTATTGTAATTAGTGATAGCTAAGGAGATGTATCTTGGGGAAATATAAAATCAATGATCTTCACTAGCGCATTTCATTAAGAATTAAAAGACATGCAGAGACTTTGAAAAGTTAAAAATAAGTTCTGCTGATAAAAAGCCTTCTTGCAGCAAAACGTATTAGAAAGGTTCCAATTAATTGTTCAAGAAATTTGTACACTTACAAATTCATGTCACAAAAAAGTTCAAAACTAGCCCTGCCCTAAAAAAATGCTTTTGGGATCAAAGTTGTACAAAATTTATATTTTTATTTATGTTTTTACATGCTTACAAGTTCTCATAGGAATTATATCCCAACAAACTTCTGTTGCAACAGGGTTAATTTTAAATATTTTTGGTACTTCCGTCAAATTTAAATAGAACATTTTTTGGAAAAGAAGCCCAATAAGCTCTTGTCAAAATGTTGAAAGAAATTAAGTGAGAGTTTTGCAGTATTTGTGTTCCAGAAATGAATTGGAAGCTTTATAAAATTTAGGAAAAATTAAGTAGCTATTTTCTAGCACATTTGTGATAAAAAATACTTGCTCAAATAGGATATATTTTTAATTTTTGTAGTAAATACAAGTATTTTGAAAAAATTACAGAAGGTAATTTTTTGCTACTTTTATAACTATTTGGAGTTTTTTTAAATTTTAACAAAAGTGGGTAGTGTCAAATTTTACACAAAAATAATACCTTCTCTAGACGAGAATGTAAAAAAATGTATTACTTACATAGATATCCTTTTTTGATATTTACATATGTATAATCCAACTTTAATAAGTCTACCTAAATTTCTTATTTCACAGAAGATCGACAGACCGGCCGGCTTTTTATTAGAAGGGCTCGCATGCGCCTGAACATTTAGTCAGAGAAATACAAAAAAAAAATTCTCAGAAATATTAAAGATAAAAATCTAAATAGTGTTAATAATTCCTTAATAATTAACTTCCAACTTAATTCTCATCCCTATTAGTTTCATATTAAAATTTCCCTGATGAGTATAAACCTGGTAGTATAAAAAAGACGGATAGCTAATAAAGAAATGAGAGAGAGGTGGGTTTGGATGTCTCTTTCTTTTTCTCCCTCTTTTTTCAATTGTCATATGTATGTCTCTAATGGGCCGTTTAACGATGTTTTTCGTAAACATATTTCTCTTATTTTAATTATTTTTGTGCAATTAATTTGCATAAATTGAATTTCTTGAGTATTTGTTTTCTAAAAAAGAGTTTCTTGATGAACTTAATTCTTTTTAAGCCTTCTTGTGGAATTTTGTTACTCAATTTAGTTTTTTAAAAGTTTGAGTTGGTTTAAAAAATGTACTTTCAAATATCAAACAGAGACATTAAGCCATATACCCTGAGTCGTTCTCTAGCCTTCGTCCCTTTTGCCGTTCTCAAAAGTTCGATTTTTGGTCAACCAAAAACTGATTAATGATTAGTCTCATGCCTGGTACTCTAGTGGCACTTTATTTGTGATCTGTTAGGATTACATTGGAATTTTTTTAAATCGGATGACATGAATACAGACCCTAAATGTTCTCATAAGGAAATCGTACAGTGTATCTATTTCTGTTCATTTCTATTTCAAAATTTCTTTTTATCTTTCTCTTTAGAAAAGCTGGTACAGCCAACAATTTGACAATATGGTTTTACGCAAAAAATATTGAAAGTGTTAACATAATGGTGATATTTTCTCAACATTACTTAATATTGCGGTACGAAAATTAAAAAATGTTCTTCAAATTTCATAAAAATGTCTACATAGGGCATATTAAAATTTCAGTCATATCTAAATAAATTAAACTTCAATAATTGTTTTATTAGCAGTACAAGAAAAATTATATTTAAATAATTTATTATAATCAAAATAATGTTTAGTTTTTAAATACTAACCTGCATAAACAAACTTTCTTATCATGAAGTTTATAAATAAAAGCGAAGACGAAATTACGTCAAATGCAATAAACTTAAAAGTGGAAGCAAGATTTCTGAAGGATAAATTGCAGGCACGTTGATGTTTCCAAAATTTTGTTCACAAGTTAGGAAGAGGTAGACATTTTTTGTACATGACCCGTATTCAGCAAATAATCACAAATATTTTTATAGGAGGGGAATTTCACAGGCGTAAACGGCATTTTTGTAGTGAAAACAATGATATAATAGTTTAAATCTGCAATAAAATTATAAAAATATCTAATTCGGTGTCTATTTCATTAAATTAATAAAAAGCTAATCATTAGATTCTTCTTAAGCTACGAAATTTTTGGAAGTTGAAAAAAAACTATCAAATTTGAACAATGCAGTCTCACGTGTCTGCACTTAAATTTTTCTTTTTCAACATTTTTATTTTTTTAATTTGAATGGAGATATTTAACAGTGTTTTAATTCAATTTGATCGTTGGATTCTTAATGTTTCTTTTTTTTTATTTTCACATGTAAACGCCAGTTTTATATCCAGAGAATGATTGAAGAAAGTATCAACTTTAACGCATTATTGACATTCCGCAGGATATTGAAAAAAAACTAGAAATGGTTTAAAACAGTTCCTCTGATGCCTCTCGCGTTAATTTTGTTGTTAAAATATTGCTTGCATTTAATAGAGCAACATTAGTTAAATATATGTTGCCATTATGCACTGAACGAAAAAAATGTTTCACAAATCATTTGTTATAAGTAGACTTTTTTCCTATCTATTTCTCTATTTCTTCAAAAGTAATAAAAACTCTTCTTTCTCCTTGTGGACTTACGATAGAACCGTAGACTTCCTTTGCAGAAAAAAAATGTTTTTTTAAACTCGCCTTTTTTGAAACAAAAAGCAAAAAATATTTTTGACTTGGAAAAATCAATGTTAAGCAACTTGATCGTATCGAAGTAATATGCAACTCTTCATATAGCCATCGACAGCAATGTTATTTTAAAGCGTCGATTGATTGAGCGAATTAAATCAAGGTTCACGACTTTAATGAACTCACCTCTTCCCTCAAGAAATGGCGGTCTCCCATTGCCTGATGAGGAAAGTTACCGTGAAATTGTTTGCTTTCAACTTATCTCAAATTCATCGTCCAGAACATTGAAACGGTATCGACTAACCTCTCAATCCCTCTCAATAGTAACTGGTAGCTACTATTATGGGCACCATTGCTTTTACGTCGACCATGTGGCATCAGTTCACCAGAGGACTATCATTATCGGGAATCGTTATGTGCTGGAATAGAGAATCGATTGGACAATCGCAGTATCCATTTACTGATCTCGAAATTCATTCGAATGCTCGTTCGAGGGTCAGTAATCCGCACAAAACGGTGCACTCGGTGAAACGTTACTTTTGAAGGAGGTACTTTCATTTAAGCTGCATCTGATGCTAACGTACAGATGTGTGAAAAAAATGCCATGATGTCTTAAATATCATGAAAATTTGCTTCTGAAGCTTTTATCTAGTGGAATTTACCTTGAATCATCAGAATGTTTTGAAATATTCGAAATCATTTTAAAATTCGAAGATTTTGTCGTATTTTCCAGAATATTTGTTCTAGAATATGCTACAATGTTCTGAATATCTGCCTGGACACATGGGAATACTACAATATTTTCAGTTTTATAAAATGATCTTAAATGTTGTGGAATAGAATATTCTTTTTCTACAATCTGCTGTCCAACGAAAAAACCTACTATGTGATATATGCCACTGTAAATATTTTCAGGCATACTTTCATGGAAAAATGATCTTTATGGAAAATGTCACTTACAAAGTTTTTTGGTTGGACACCATCCATGTTCTTGAAGAATATGAAATCGTGCGAAATATTCTGGAGTTTTTGTAGAGTATTTTAGAATCTTCTAGTATTTCCTTGATAATTTGTGTTAATCTGAAATATTCTTGAATTTTTCAATTTTCCAGCAGAATATTCTAGAATTGGTTCCACTATTTGGTTGAGTTGAACAGATTTCTAAATTTTATTGTGGTGATATTCAAAGAAAGATTTTAAGTCAGGAGAGACACGGTACACTTGGGACACCAGTGCGTTTCGGACAAATTCAATTGTAAGATATTAAATCATATGTTAAATTTGAATTCCTGGTTAAACATGTTTCTTTTTACTCTACCCTATGTGATGAATTTAAAATTCGGAAATTATTTTTTCTGAAATTCTGACACACAGTCGTGATTTAAAATAAAACATTATAAAATGTTTTCACACTTTTCTTGTTTAAAAACTTGCATAACAATCAAAATAACCAGAAAACTATTAAACCCATGACCGCGCTGGAATCTTTTTAAAAATTCAATCTGGTATAGAAAATTTAATGCATAAGAAAGTCTTAAGGACTCTTTCTGAAAGCCATTAAACGTATAAATACGATATTCTAATCGCATAAGGAAATATATTTATGTGTATAATTAAGATTGTTCAAATTTCTCACTGGGGGTTACTTTAACGAGTTTTTTAGATTCTGACAGGGCATAATTTTCAGGATGTGTCCTGGTTCACGAAGAGCCGGATTATTCAGAAAATCCTTAGAAAAGTTGCGATCCCTTGCGCAATCACAAAAAGAAATTTATTATCGTTCTCGCATCTTGTGAAATATGCCGCCGAGGTTAAGGATTGCTGGACTTTAAAAAGTGTGTTTATCAGTTTGTCATAACTTGACGCTCGCGGCCGACATTCAGAACGTAGATAAGGCGTCTTTTTTCAGGTTTCAGTGAGGGGAATTTAAGAGGATTTCGTTGACCTTAATATGTGACCTGACATTTTCGCCTAACGCCAGTGGGCCAACATCGTATAGCTCGAGTGCAAGTGTTTAATACAATCTATGCAATCAACTGATGGACCGATCGTAACCTCTTTTTACCACTGTAAATGTAATAAGATCGACCCATTGCCTGATTGCTCGCGGTGCATTTGTATCGATGCACTATATACTGGAAAATTCACTCAATATATTTTTCTCATTTCTGAGAATACATATTTTTCAAGCTCATATTAAATGTACTTTCAAAAAAATGAATTATCAACTTTTGTAAAGTAAATCAATATTTGTAATGGTTTTTAAATATTAATCATTCAAATTTATAATATCAAAAACCTTTGAAAATTATTACATTTTCATAAATTATAATGGAAGGTACTAGTTTAATGTGAATTTGGACCTATCCAGATTTCGTCAATTCTACACGTTTTGAGAGCCCCTGGGTCAGAAAAAATAGTTTTAAAAAACATGTCTGTCGGTCTATCGGTCTGTCAGCCTATCTGTCCGTAGCCTGACATTCAGTCAGGCTTCTACAGCCAATCTTTAGGATTTTAGCAAAGAAAAAAATAAAAATAGGAAAATAGGAAAATACAGAACTCATCTGTCACATCACACTATCCTATATACAATAAATAGTCTAGAGTTTAAAATTATTAGTTTCAAGAAGGTCTTTAACATTGCATTTATCCGTTTTTAACCATATAGCTTAGCTTTCGATTCAAGCGGGGGAAATTCCATAATAATAATAAGAATTATTCATCTCAAGAAGATCTAAGAATTTGCATAAGACTATTTTTCGATAGGAGGCGAATAGTTCTTATTTTATTTTTTTTTGTGAGAAATGTTATTAACAAAAAAAATCGATTTCCCACGAAAACTATGGGAGATGCGAAAAAACATTTAAAAACGAATTATTCACCTCAAAAAGTTCTACAAATTTGGTCAACACGATTTATTGAACAGTTTCATAGGTAATGTGTTTTTTGGACATCTATATGCGATAAAAATTCTACCTGCAACACTTCGTTTTTGATGAATATTCATTTTTATTATTTACCTATTGCTTTAAACTCTACAAAACAATGGCAAAATTACTTTTATGCACAGTTAAAATGGAATTTTTCAGGTCACAATAGATGTACCCCAGCTAGAATGATGTGCGGCATTATGACCGCCGTTCCAGTATAGCTGGATCATGTAAACTCTAAAATGAAAGCTTCAGCCACAGGAGTCTATAACATAGGAATATGATTTAGGCTACTTTGCGGATGAAATATTCTTGGTCTACCAATAAAACGTAATCACGAGTGGTTGAAAACTTGTGCAGTCAGATGAACACTTGTAATGAAATCTCCCCAAATCTGCTGAAATATCTGAAGTCAATTGAAGTCACTTAAAGTCACTTGAATTCATTTGAAGTCACTTGAAATCTCCTGAAATATCTGAAGTCATTTGAATTCTCATGAAGTCATGTAAGTCACTTGAAAGCACCTGAATTCATTTCAATACAGTTGGATTTTCTTGAAGTCACTTAAAATCTCGTGAAATATCTGAAGTCATTTGAATTCACATGAAGTCACGTAAATTCACCTAAAATCATTTCAAGTCACTTGAATTCTCCTGAAGTCACGTGAAATCTCTTAAGTAATTTGAACTCACATAAAGTCACTTGAATTCTCCTGAAGTCAGTTAAAATCTCCTGAAGTCAGTAAAATCTTGTAAAGTCATTGAAATATCCTGAAGTATCTTGGAGTGAAAAGTAGGTGTACACGCAGTCGGTCGAGTTGTCAACCCCTCCCGTAATCATAAGGGTATGCCTAAAATAGCCATTCCGTGTGGTTGAAGCTGAGCGAGAAATACAATATGGTTATAATAACCAGAATTAAGCATGCACCGTTTAATTATTTCTTTCAGTACTACCTATATCCCCATGTAAAAATCGCTTCATTTGTCCCTATTTCAAATAGGACAGCAATCAGAATCTCACTAGAACATCTCACAATAACGTTATTTTCATATTAGAATATTCAATTTTCATAGTAGAGTGCAAACGTTCAATATTCAAATATTGTATGGTACAAATATGTGCAAAACCGGATTTTCAATCGACAAAATAGGAATATCTGAAATTATGTATTAAAAATTGGTATGTATTTCATTATTTTTATTCATTTTGTTATCTAAAAATATCCTTTCATACATATTTATATCACAGCTAAATGCTAAATATACCGGAAAACGGTGAACGTACACACAGGCGGTGGAAGGGTATTCCCGTTAACAGCTCGTTAGAAGTTCTAGATAGAGCCCGGCTAAAACAGCGTTACAGAAATAGTCTGATCCTCGCCACTTCTGTCGATCAGCGCCCGACTAGAAATAGGGAAAACTAGCCGGGGCCCTTCTTAATCCTGATCGCCATTTCTACCTGGGTTTTTGACACGTACAGCCTGCTTTCCCAGTAAGTACAGAGTTAAATGTGACAATTACGGAGGTTGGCTCCGACGGTGCGACTGGCTGTTTTAAACCATCAAAAAGCTCAGAAGACACACTTCACTCCGTATAATAAAGATCGGTATCAAACACAACTTACATGGAAAATTAGACTTTTACGTAAAGTGCGAAGAAAAATTCTCTAGTGAGAAAAATCTTAATATTGTAATATATATATATATATATAAGGATATATATATACACATATATTCTTTAATTTCGACTTTCAAGTCGCCTTAAAAATATCATACTCTACTTACTCGGTGAATAGGCTATCACATATTTGTTTTCCTATTTTTAAATTTTCGGCCTAAAAAATTTCAGAACATGCTACAGCTGTAGGAATATCAAATTTCGGCACAACGATCGTGAATGGCAAACATATTTATATACAGTACGTAAAAGCTGAAATTTTTATCCTGGAATTTATGTTAAAGAAATGAGCAAGTATGCACAAAGTTAGTCTTTTTTGCATGTTCATACTATTGCTGCTCCGAAGTTCGTCTCGTTAACGTTTAGAGGAAAGTCCCTACCATTTATATAGCATTCTGTCCTTAATTAAAAACGCGGATGCCTCATACGGAGTCTAGGCTTCACCATATAGAAGCTGAGTTAATGTTGATATTTTACGCAAGCTAACTTCTCTAAAGTCTGACATTTTCTCTTGGTGACGTAGGGTAGACCCGGGCAGCATCAACCGGCTTACATTCATTGCTCTATGTATATTCTGTTAGGTTTAGACGATAGCCGAATAAGTAAGAATATCTGCTTCACAGACTGTTGCGATATACGATGATTCTATGTGTTTTACAGGTGTTTTTAGGTCAGAGTTTAACCGTATTATCAACGTAGTTGTCAAAACTGTTTTTTATATTAGAGTTCTATTACAAGGCAAAGTGAAAAAATTTTATTTTATAGCACCATTTCTCTCATATATCTGTATAGTTGGTGGTATTCTTTCCCTTCCTTCATCAAGTCCTGAGATGGCAGCGTCTTTCTACAGCAGAGGTCTTTTACAAATTATGTAATAAAGCAATTGGTCTTATAAGAAACTATTTTAGTATTCTCTTTAATTGTAAAACTACATATTATTATGGTCAAACCTGAAGAAAAAAGCCATACTTTGCTCATATAGAAACTTAACATAACTTCGAGCGTTCAAGAGAAACATTTTCGATTATGAATGTGTGTCGGTTTAAATCGGATGGGCTTGAGTTTGATCAAACTATAAAATTACTTTGCAAAAGATTAATTCTTTTACTTAAACATGTTTGCGATAGAATATTCGATCATCGAAATTCGGAGCATGACACCAAATGAAAATGAAGGCTCGGCTCACCGAGATTAGGTGAGCGTATAGTACAAATATCATGTATGTAAGCCCAGACCTGTCGTACATTATTGCAAGTAATCGATAGCCGGCCAAAATTTAACTCTTGATTTATTTTGAATTTCAAAAATCTCGGAATTCTCAGAATTTTTCGGAAAACATGGAATTCCTTTCAAGTATTTCCAAGTTCATCAACTTTGATCGACGGAAAATTTTGTAGAAGTCTTTTATTCTCTTGAAATCATTAGAAAACATTTTTTAATTCTTTTGAAATGTTTTGAATAAAACTTGATTTATTTTGAATTCCTTGAATTCTTCTACAAACATGGAATTATTTGCAACTATTTCTAATTTCATCAACTTTGGTTGAAGGGATACCTACTACTGCATTATAATGCAAACATTTTATTTTAATTCTGCAGAATTCTGTAGAAGTCTCTTAATTCATTTAAAGCCTTTTAAATTCCGGTAGATTTATAAGAGTTCTCTTGGAGTGGTTAAATACTACTGAATGAATATGTACACAGTTTTTTGTTAAGTACAATTATTTAAACTGAATTGATCTCTTATGGATACTCCAAGTCGTCCCCATTCTTTTAAATTCTCTGAATTATCTTGTTTATTTGGATTCTTCTAAATTATTTTAATTCTAATGAATACTATGAGTTCTCCATGGTTCTGTTAATTTTTGTAACTGTTTGTAAATCGTTTAAATAGTACTTGATTTTTTTTTAATTCTCTTAAGTCCTCGAAAACAATTGAATTCTCTTCAATTCCTTGAATCTTTTAATTCAGAGGAACATCAAAATTGCTAGTGGTAATCCCAATGAGGCCCGATCCAGTCACAATTGAAACATTAGACATTACATTAGTAATGTAATCGGATCTCACTGGTATACTTGCATGTACCAAAAAGTACCAACTAATTTTTTTGCAAGTGCTTTCTTTACTTCGAAAACACCCCCTTACAAAGAAATGTTGAGGAAGCTCTTCAGGCAAAATTCGCCTAAAATTTGGTTTCTCCATATCTTATTGCACATCTACTAAATTATAGTGTTACTGGAACTCTTTCAACTCTGTAAAGTGAGTGTGTCTAGTGAAACGGATTGTAAAGATACAGGGGCTAAATTTTTTCAAATAATACCTTACATCCTAATTTTCAATAACTTATAACTCGTACTAAAGCTGTCCGATTTAACTTTAATATGAGAGTTTAGGAAAGGATTTTTTCATGAAGCTTACGAAAAATAACCGCTTTGTTTATAAAAATTAATTGGACCTTGATTTTTTAATTTTAAAAGTTTTTTTGAGCTTTTCTCCAAATGCGACCCTTTTTATTTCCCTTAAAAGCATTTTAAAAGTATGGTTGATTCATTCCCTTCAAAAGCAGCCTAGGTTGAATATGGAATAAGACAGCTTCGATAAGTCTGATTTCTTAATGTCTTCTTTGATTTCTTAAAATCATTCTTTTACTTCGTAAGTATTTACGTAGGCAGGATAATCTTCACAACATCGATGACTGTAATTTGACGATTGTGAATTCTCTTTTGTTAAATCTTCTTCGAATACATTCTGATCACATGTCTTGTGCTTCGCATTCAATTAAAATATGAGAAAAACATGAACTTTTCTATATTATTCTTAACTTTATTATATCAAATATATATTACATTCCGATTTGTCTTTCAATAGTTAAATTCGCTGATTTCCAATTTCAATTCCTGGCTTTTAGCGATTGTTTACCTAATGCATTTTTGTCGATGGACATTTTTAAGGCACCTGAAAAAATTATTCTCTAATTTACACAAGTGCTAAGAATTTTTCCCCCGAAAACAGGAGAGAATTAAATTGGAATTCTCTTTAAAAAAATAATCGATTAAAATTAGCAAAAAATTGGGAACA
>CAKNWU010264334.1:444-11569 GCA_932072015.1 Andricus quercustozae
ACGATTTGGAATAGAAAACTTGTTGAAACAAATTAGAATTTTTTAAATAATTACCAAATATATTAAAAAAGAATTACTACTAATGCCATTCATCAACTTTATATCATTTAACCCGAAATATAATATATATAGCTTTTCACGATTTACAGCGGAAACAAAATTTAATCAATGAATAATAATTGTTCAGACAATTCAAAATTATTTTCAAAAATCTGCTAGTTGTGGGGGCAAATTCTCATTGCGCGCGACTTGCTGCGGTCGCAAGTTTGAGCGCACTCGATTTTGTTCAAAATGTGAAATTTTCTACATTATGTTCAACACTATTATATCAAACATATATTACATTAATTTATGTACCTCAGCCTGGGATTGCTTATTCAGATATTTGAAAAATTAGGTACAAATTTTATTTATGATGATTACTTTAATATTTGTCTCTTATTTTGCATTAAATTTTATTCTCAGCTACCCTGAAAAAAGAATCATTCCAATAAATTTTGATTCACCCTCAGTTTTCATTGATCGTAATATGGTTTCCGTCCAATGCTTATTCTCCTTAAAGTTTTCCTTCTGTTTTTGAGTTTCAGGCGCTTCCTTTTCGTTGGAGTGGGAACTCAGGTAGTAGCGTGAAGCTTCTTTGTTGAGCCAGCTCGGACCCTTTTTCTTTCAGTCTTCTTTCAATCAAGGTGCAGGCTAGTGTAGCCATTTCGGTGATTGGAATGATTTAAAATCAATTATGCTTTTTCTAGAAAAGTCAGGTATTTTGAGCCCCTTAAATTCAAAGTCAGTGTTTCTTCAAATTTCGATTACTTGTTCAGTGATTTCCCCAAACGATCGTCTTCTGGTGTTGTGGGAAGTGACGAGCCGGATGACGCATTACCTCCGGTCGCGTCGGGATCGATCGTTCGGTGAACAATCGTGGTTGTAGCTTCCGGAGACTACACCTGTGGCAATCTTCTAAGACAACCAAAACCTTTTTGGGGCACAAAAGGAGTGCTTTATTGTATAACCTCGGGGACTCGTATCCCGGATCAAATCGATAAAAGGTATTCAGAAGTTAATAATAATGGTGATAAATTGCCTTGTCCTCTTCGTCGACTTTAACATGATCGAACATGATTCCTTTGCTACCCCACGCCAGTTCGTTATTAATTCAAAATACTTTGGTCCTTCGATCCGGTTAGTGGTTTGACGAGGGGAGCATGAAATTAAAGTAAGTGTTTTTAAATTTCAAGGTTTTAGTCAATTGTTTGACGTTTTGAAGAATGCAATGCTATTAATGTCTTTCGAAAGAGTTTTAATAATGAAGATCTCTTACGTATATGGAATGACATTTTCTGTGAAAAAAGGAATGCCTTTCAACATCGAGTTTGAAATAGACTGAGATTGCAATAACTTATGCTAATAAATTATCGCATGAATTATAAAGAATAAAAATTCACGTATAGGCTTATTTTTTTGTATCATTTTCGCCAGATTTCCAATACTGTCAGAATTTTGTTAATTCTTAGTGGAAAAATGTATCCAATGACTTTAAATGTCAATATAATTACATGACGTGCAATCTTGAGCAACTTCGACGTGGAATTCTTGCGGCTTGCGTGCTTTTGTGCACTGCAAAGTTCAGCTTTGAAGCTTTTAGATTTAAGTATGCAATTTGAACTATTCGCAAAGTGTCGGTTGTTTAGATTAAAATATCTTCCAGATTGACATTTTGTGTTTTAACTTTGTACATTTAAAATTTAATTTCAAAGGTAATAACTTAAAAAAATATAATATTTATTTGTTAAATTATTCGTATATTGTGAATTTAAAACTATACAGGTTTGGATTCTTATTTTCTAAATATTTAAATTTTGTAGGTTCTTAAGGTTGCGAAAATTCTTGAAATTCGTAGAAATATTTTTAATCTTTTGAAAATCGATAAGACAGGAAAGTTTTCGCAAGAGAAATTGAAACTAAAAACAAAGAACGTATTGAAAAGATACGAAGTTTATTGAGATATTTCTGAGAAATTTATTATTCTCATAATTTTACAGTTATTTTCATAGACGTCAATGCTATTTATTGTTTCGGGAGACTAAAACAATCTTCCTCAAGATTTATATTTAATTTACGGTTAAAAGCATCTTTTGAATATCTTAGAACTTGAATTGATAAAAATTGAGGATGGATTGTTTGCAACATTGCAAACGCCTGGAGACAGGCTCCCAGGCATAACAAACCATTGATTTTTATTCTGAAATATGAAAGTTCTTATCAGGTACGGTATCCGAAACTAATAAAAATACGCCATATTTTCGGTACGTTTTGACGAATGAGTAGTGTGGCTTTTGTTCTGGATATTGTGAGAGGATAAGATCTAAAAATGATCAAAAGTTGATGAAAGGTATGGGAGATTCGTTTACCGTAACCATCGAGAACGTTTAGGGAGACACGTGTATAATCAAATTTTCTCTACTAATATATCATATAAATTTAAATATTTCTTATGAATTGTGACACCCTAAAAAGTCATTTTTCGAGCATTTGGGAGAATTTTTCTAAGACGTACGATGATGTGACCTTATTTTTTCTTAGGAAGGTATTGTATTGTGCTAACATCCAACCCGATACACAAAAGTGCCCTGTATGCGGAGAATCACCCATATACATTATAAAAAAATGATATTGGACTCACAATTTTCTCGTTATATTCCGTTAATTTGATCAATTTTCCTTTACAAATATTTTTGAACTTCTTCATTGATAGAGTATAAATTCATCTCTTAATTCTCCTTTCCTTCTATTTCCCATGATTTATAAAAATAAGTCTTGATTCTCAATATATTTCAATAAATCGAATGTCGTTCAAAAATGGTAATTATGTTAAATTGAAAAAGTTGTTAAAGACAGGGTGTCTAGTGACTACGGAAAACCGGAAAGTTGCCAGGAATTTTGTGCACCTTCAAAAATACGGGAAGCTTTCATCTTATATTCATAACATAAATTTTGCATTTAAATGAATTGTTTTGGAAATAATTAAAATGAGAAATTCTTTCTCATTAATAAGACTTCAAATAGAAAATGCCGGAGATTGAAAATGAATCAATTTGATTCCGATATTCCGATATTCTTTATTGAAGAACTGGCTATATCGACTGCCCTTTCTTCTCGGGAGATCCATTTATCACTGATTCCACAAGTCAATGTATGACCCCTTCGATTTTCATTTTAGACAAAATTGGTGCATCTTCTCTAGGTCAGTTAAAATCATTGGCTTCATAGTGTGGATTTCAGATAAAATCTCTTCATGGATGTGAGGGTAATACTTTTTTGTTTCTTCTATGTACCAGCTTTGTCTTAAGGTGGAAGAATTTTTTTCCATTCGCACTTGCAATATCAGTGGCCACCATCTCAGTATCTTTTTTGAGGCGATATATTCCTTTATTCCATTCACAGCATACTGACGAATTTGGGGCTTGCTATCTAATAAGTTTCGCAAGACTGTCATTTATGAGAGAATTTGTACATTCTAGGGAGTAAATGCATCTCGTGGAGTAGTTTCATTTTTCCTTAAATCTTTTGCCATGGAATCAATATTTCAATCAAAATAGGTACAATTTCATTTTTCCTCGTTTTTCAACGTAATTGTTCATTTTAAATGCTAACAATTGTCTGAATCGAAGAATGATGCAGGAAATTTTTCTTTATAAATAGCTTTTCTAGTCGATGCAATAGTTAAAGTTTTGAAAGCCCCGTAATTGTAGACGAACTGTTGCATTAAGTAAAACAAAAGAATTAAAACGCAAATATCTCGAAACCCACCAATTTTTCAGGTCATCGCCTTACTCTTTGAAATTGGCAGCACATTGTAGGTAATATTCAGCAAAAAGATCCGACGAACCTATAACTATATTGAATCTTATATCTTCCAATGTTTATATGACAAGCCAAAATTCAAAATATTATATGAGTAATTAAAAAAATTGTTTCTGTTTATAAATAGCTCGAAATTCATTGACAGGAATCTTGGGTAATATTGTACTGTATTACCTGGTTTCGGTCATTGCTTTTTATAAATCAATAATGAGCGGCAGTTTACAAAAAAGCAGTCCTTTCTAAATGAATTTCTCAATTTTTTTAACAATTTTACTCAATTGAAACATTACATTTTTACAGTTAAGTGACGCAATGATTGTATTTTATAAACATGAGTTTCTCAATTAATGATGCAAGTAAAATAATTGCTTTTATTAATTTCACAATTATTTTAATAATACATATTTTGTCCAGTATATATAGGTTACCTATAGAAAAATCAGGAGAAACATCCAATAAGTATGTTTGGTGGAATGAGAAGCCTCATTAAAAATCTCTATAACCAATATCACGACTTTTATCAGAACACATTCTATTTTTTATTGAGGTTTCTACAATATATTAATTAGTTTGAATGAATATTATATGAAAATGTCTTTATTTATTAAACGAAGTTCATATTTTTCTACGATTGTCATAAAGATTTTTAGAATCATATTTTTAGCACAGTTAGTATCGCCAAATAAAAGAATATAATTAATCCTCTTTCCGTGGACCAAGCGATTTTTTTACATTAAGGAAACTAGTATAAACTGCAGATTGACAAAGGGGTCATTTTTAATAACATTTTTTATTTTCGATTACAAACTGTATATTAGCTTCACACAAAAAATATTTCGTGGGTGTACATTTTTTTAATATTAAATATAATTGTGCTTCTGCGAGTGACGGGTTTTGATTCACTAGTCTACAACGAAAGTGATTTCTATTCTTAGCCATAAATAAAACCATTTTTATTTGACACTAACAGATGAAAAACAGACACACCATCGACAAAAAACTAAATTACGTTGCGCAGGATCGGCTTGTGAAATCTAGTGTATTTCTTCAGGGATATGCCTATTTGATCGCCATCTACCTGCCTGCTCTTCCACCAATACCCAACTCTTTCTCACTTTTTTTTTAAACAAAAAAGTATTTTTGGTACCCTGTAGATCATGTGTGAATGTATAATAGTTACTTATGGTCAAATTCAGTTGTTTTTTTTTTTCCTATTTGGTATACATTTGAAGGGTGCAGCAGTTAAAGCATGTAAGTCCATTAGGACACATTTTTCAGGAGAGTCAAAAAACCTTCTCAAAAATCAAAATTCACATCATACGAGATTTGAGAGAGATCTAGAAATCTCAATTAACAAAATTTTGAAAAATTTATATTTTGCCAGATACAGATCGTTAAAAATCGACTGCTGTCAAAGCCGTGTAAGTCCATGGATTTTTTTTCAAAATTTCAGTTCCCAATTATTATAAAATATTTGTCTGAAATATTATAAACGCATTAACAAATATAAGGCAAATAAGTTAAAAGTTAGATTGGTATGGTTCATGTTAATTGGGATCGAAATCTTTTTTTTTAATCGATGGACTAACACAGTTTTGACAGAATCCGATTTTTGACTATCTGCATCTCGAAAAATATAAACTTTTTCAAAGTTTGGTTTATTGAGATCTCTAGAATTTCGAATGTACTTTCTTATTTATTTTTTTATTTTTCAAGACTGCGATTTTTTAGAAGGTTTTTTCTATTCCTGAAACATTGGTCCCGATGTACTTTCATGCTTCTGTCGCGACACACTTTAAATCTATACCAATTGAGAAAAAAACAAATGGAAACATTAAAAATAAATTTTCTCTCTCTAAAAGTCTCAAAATTTTTCTGTCATGGAAAGGTCCAAATGTTATGGAAACCCTGGCAATTAAAATTTAGTTAAAAAGTTTCATTCAAAGTTTCATCAAATGATAAGAAAGTATAAAAAAAGAAATTCCATAAATTAGGCTTAGAATTCACGTGATGAAAGTCTTCTAGAAATTGAAAATATTACTGTTTTTCTTGAAAACGCTTCTAATTTTCAACTTGATAAGGCAAATAAGATATCTTATTTATTGTTAGTTTTAACTTATAACGACAAGTAACATGTTGTTAGAATTTCCAAAGAACGTAGCTTTCGAAGATAATATTTCCAAATTAGTAATTGCAAAATTAAGAAGGTTTATGTGTGGTATGTATGTGAAGCAAACAGGTAGACCGCGATCAAATAGGCAATGCCCCATTCTTTAGTACCTGGAAAACAGATAACGAACGCGGTATTTTTTCCAGCTTTTGTCCTCTGTGTTCCAGTTATTGAAGGATAATACACTATTTCCCTACCCTGCCTTAAATTTTCCACGGGGAAAACGTATATAAGTTTCTACATTGCATAGTGGAAGAAATAATGTAAAATTTTCGGATGTGCCTAGTCGTCTTGAAAAATTGGAGGAGTTGTAAAAAGGGATAAGCTAGCTGACCCTAGGCAAAAAACATAACATAAAAACTCAGTAATAATAGATTTAATGCTTTCACAATGATTCATTATGATAAATTTAAATTTTTAATTTATCATAAAAACTCATTGTTTAACTCTGGTTGGTTACGGAATATATTTCTATATCATTACCTTCTTATTAACAGAATGTGTTACGTTATATGCATGAATTACAAGTCCAGAACGTGAAAACGCCATCTTTAAAATTTTTATTGGCGCAATTAGCTGTAAAATAGGTATATTTTTGTTAAATCTAATATAGAAGACTAGGTAATGAAACAAGCATTCACGTTTACAAAAGAGTTGGAGAAAATTAGCAATAAGTTCCTAATGATTTATCAGACCCTTTCATTAAATAATATGAGTTGGTTAAATCTTTACAGAAATAAAGTTACTTACTTTCACACTTATCAATTAGGAATGGTTTTTCTTTGTGACGTATTCCGCAACACCAATATTTTGGCGGATTCGGTGATAGTTTACAGCAGTGGTCTGTAAATTAATTTAACGATCTTTAGTAACTATTATACATTTAAACCTGATTCTAGAGATTCTCTAAAGATTCTCAAATTTCATAAAAAAAAGGACTTGTCTCAATATAATAACTATAGGTAAATAATTTATAATGTCCTCGAGCAAGAAAAAAAATGTTTTAACCTTATGAACAAATTTATGAACAATAGACATTTTTCAGTGATTTACATGGACTAGCTGTTGAAATGCATAATTTTTGCAAAAACATGAGAGAAATTAATGTGAGATTACGATTAGTTAAAAAAAGCTCAATTTTTCCAGTAGAATGAAGTGAAGATGTCTTTTTAGGAATTTCTTGTTGTCATTAAATGTAGTTTGCAAAAATGTATATTTATTTAAACAACTATTAAAAACTAGTTTCCATGTTTACCATTGTTCCATGAATAGACTTAATTGTTTAAACGAATTTGAATAATAATGTTCATTCAGTGAAATGGTGGTGTAGTATTTTCGGGATCAATAATATCTGATCATTATTTACATAATTTCTATCAACAGTTGCACATGTCGATCTTTTTTCCATGAGTCGGAAGTAGAATTTTTAGACTACCTTAACAGTACAATTACGGATTCAAAGTTACTGAAATTGAGCTACAACGAAATAAAAACTTTTTATGTGTCACAAATCAACTCTAAATGTGTGCAAATTAGCAATTTTACTAAACGCTTTCAAGTATAAAAATTGGAGACTCAATATATCATTTTCTCGTAAGCTTATACAATCACCTATGCGCACTTGTATCACACACTATTTTTTGCAACGCCCGTCCGAAAAAGTTGTGTTAGGAGAAGTTAACGAAAAATACTAATCTTGAAATTTTGGATACAAATTTTGGGAAAAAAATGTTAAAAAAAAATTTGTTGAACAAAACATTTTCGAAAAAAGATTTTTGGGGCTCATGCCCTGTTTCTGTGCCAAATTTGGGCGCTTATGCCCTTTTGTACGACGGACGAGAACGGCTAAGAAACCCTAAAAACAAAACTTCAATCATTAAAAGATTTGATCAAGTTAAATCAAAATTTATTTCAAGAAGATACCAACACCAGTGTTTAAAGTTACCTGTGCCAGTGTCTAAAGTACCTCATCTCGAAAGTGCGAATGCGCAGCTTTTTCACCAGTGCCTAGAGTAAGCCATCTTCAAACTGCGCATACGCGAAACTTGTTTCGCGCACAGTCTGCTCAAATAAGGTCCTTTAGACACCATTTAGAAGCATGAAAAGGTAAACTTTTGAGGGGGGTGTTACAAAAAATATATTTTTGAACTCACCTTGCATACCTTTCGGGGTATTATACTCCCCAGGGTTGAGACATTCACAATTGTGAATAAGGTAGCAGAGAAAGACAAAAAGTAAAAATCGCATTCCTGTTAATGTTAAAAGATACCTCAAATAAATAGCTTTTAGGCTAACTTAATAACTGAATATTCCTTCTGTGATTTTGCTTTATATACCATTTGGTATATACCAAATGTACCTCTAGGTTTGTTTGCGAGATTGTCAAACGTGATCAAATTTATTGAACAAGACGAATACTTTTTATGCGTCTACTGGTCTAGATAAAAAATGTCTCTACCATCACTGTGAAAAAAATTTCCTATATACAAAAGCTTATGAAGAACGTAAATGGGGAACGATAAAATAACTGAGCAAATTTTTTTACTACTTTTTATGCATCGACGGATGCAGATAAAAAATTTTTCTGTCAGGATACGCATATGAAAAACATTTAAAATATACAAATATTTTTGATAAATGTAAAATGGGACACAAAAGCAAACTGGAAAAAATTTATTTATTACTTATTATGTACACTGTCGATGATAATCAATGTTTTGCTTGAAAAACATGTTTTTTTCAGGAGATTAAGTAAGTTTTCATAACTAGGTCTTACGTATACTTATAAGCGATTGAAGTATAATTTTTATTAAATAATGACTAAATTATTATTAAACAGTTATTTTATACCAATTTCTCGTTCCACTGTTTTCGACCCCTATGTTGAACAAGTACCGCTCATAAGAAAATCATTCATAATAATTTATTTATGTTATTTTATCATTTTGTGCCGTCGGATATTCTCATGATAACGTTAGCAATATTTATCATAGGAATAGATACTTTTACGGGTATGGCTACGTGTAGCGAAATTTCGGTACGATTAACCAGATTTTTGCGGTTTGCGTAGACGTTGTCTATTTTCAAAGAAACAAACAGAAATAATAAATCATTTGTTTTCAGCCAATGTAAATCATATTCTTTGAAAATTATCCAAGAATTTTGAAAATAGTTCCCAAGATTGAACACATATCAGACAAAGGAGATGAATATTTGTTTTCCTGCATTTGGAAAAAATGCTGTATCATAAACTATTTTCAAAACCTCTCAAAAAATGTTAGTTGCTTTTGGAAAAGCAAGCTGATCGCAGAGAAAGATTATCAATAGTAATGTTTGCCTTTTTGAATATTCAAGTTTGATATGAAATTAACGTAGTGTATGAAAAAGTGAATAGCCTTTATTTAATATTTTAAATTCCAGTCTTTTTTCTCACTTGACATACGATATCTGAATATTATACCATAAATTTTTGTTGAATTTTGTAAAATAAATTTACTTTATATGTACCTATTCACAGCTATTTAAATTTAATAATTTAAAGTTTTAAAGATAGTTTAAAATTAGTGGGGATTATATTTATATATTTTACGCAGTACCTTTTTTTATGTGTTATAAAAATATTAATTTTATCTAATTTAACATTCTTTCTCAAATGTATAACACGCATGGAATTTATATTACGTTCATTCGTGGTACTAAACGATTGGTAATAACTTTTAACAACACATGGTGCACAATAGGGTGGTTCAAATTTATTCCTGAAAAAATTCTACTTTCGATTTTTGGTGATCGACCCCCCCCCACCCTAGTTTGTTCGTATTCCGAAAAAAAATCGTTAATTTGTTTTCTGTTTTTCAACGTTAACCCGTGCTTTTTAAATTAACGTAGGGTTTTAGAATGGAAAAGATTGGACTTCAAAAAAATGGAAAAAAGAAGTCATTGTTATAAACTGTTTGTGAATTAGAGTATAGTCACCTCGTAAAGGACTGTTTAAGGAATTATTTCCACACAAATTTTTTCAATATTACCCCCTAATTCCCTTTTATTGTGCTCGGATAATGTCCTAAACAATGCAAAAAAGCAGTATCAAATTCATGCTAGTTGCTTAAACAAATTTTTTGCTCACGTAAGTCGTGAAAAGTTACTATGTTTCAGGAAAAAATGTAATTATTTAAACAATTTACATTCGTTTAAACAATTTTTTAAATTTAAAGACTAAAAAGCTATTATTTTCTGGGGATAATGACACAATTCACTAATATTTAGAGTAATATATTTTTTAAGGATATTTGGTAGTTATTTGATCAATTTTAATTTGTTTAAATAATTTTTTCCCTGTAAATCGTGAAAGTTTATTCTTTTCTACAATTAATGACAAAATAACGAATGTTAAGAGTAATATTTTCTCGTTTAAGATATTTATCAATTTATTTAAACAATTAATAATAATAATTCACTTGCGCCTTTTCACAGGAAAGGTTGAGAAAAGTCTAGTTTTTTAAATCTCTTATACTATGCTGCTTCTTATTCAGTATTGCCTTATCTTAAAACGTAGACCATATATTGTTGAAACAATAATATTTTGCTTCAGTAATTAAATTCAATTGCAGAAAGTAAAATATATTTCTTTTTTTTTCTTAAAATCACCCCCGTAATTTAATGAAATCTGTGAATTGAAAATAATATGCAATGAAACAGAACCGAGAAGCAATTTAAGGAAAAAAATTACTATACTTTTCTTAAAGCAATTTTATTTAATTTCTTAAATAATATAGGATATAATTTCTGAGATTTGGAAACACTGGATAATAAGGGACATAGAGTAAGAGAGTGAAAAAAACTAGACTTTTCTCAACCATCCCTATTCGTTAATTATGTTATCTATTCCAGAAAATGATAAATTTTTACGATTTCCAGGAGTAAAACTTGTTTAAACAAATTAAAATTGTTTAAATAACTGCCAAATCTGTTAAAAAAGAAGTACTACTAATGCCATTCAACGACTTTATATCATTTATCCCAAATGATAATAACGTTTAACGATTTACAGGGGGAACAAAGTTAAAAAAAAAAAATAATTTTTGAAACAATTCA
>CAKNWU010264336.1:757-11101 GCA_932072015.1 Andricus quercustozae
GGGGGAAATTCTTTTGGGCAAAATATCTATAAAAATTAATATTTTAAATAAAATGTAGGTTATATTAATCTACACGAAAAAACTTTCCGTTGTGATATAATAATATTTATTTTTGCGAAAAGTGCTCGTAACGAAAAAATACTGCTATTCGTACCGAAATTTAGGTACATGTAGCCACGGCCATATTAAATTACGAAGATAATAATTTTATTTGAATAAAATTATAAATGATTAAATAATTGTACGTATACCAAAAAAAAGTTTCTATAGTCCCTAGAAAAGACTGTGAAATTAACAAAAAAAAGTAAGAAAGTCATTCTTCCATGTTTCTCATTTTTGCTATCGATAATAGGAATGCCACTGTCGGAATAGAAAAATAAAAATAAATACGCGCTGTTTGAGCCCAGGCATACATTAAAAATAATATAGAACAAACAGAAAATTGCACATTTATATGATAATCGAAGCTGAAACAGAAAAAATCATCTTAGCAGAAAGCAACGGTGGCGGGAATCGAACCCGGGTCTCCGTGGCAGCAGCACGGAGACTTTTTCCTGCGATAAAATGGATTATAAGACTGAGGCAGTGAATTTTCTGCTTTAAAGTTGAATTTTGGCAAAGCACTATATTAAAGTATTTTTCCTCTCATATAATTTTTCTAACCTCTTTTCTAACTTATGTTATTTACACTGCTAGTTATTGCAATTATGGTTTTATTCTTTATTTTTGTGAATATCACTTCTTCCTAACTTCAATTTACTATCGGGAATATTAGTCTTTCCAACTCTAAATGGAAATGATTATTTAAGAGTATATTTATACTTCAATTTGGCGCTCCAGTTACTCCCAGATTGGGCTTCAGTCTGGCATTGTTTCATGCCACATTCTGATTGGTTAACATAAGACCATGAAGAAGCGCGGGTAATTTTAAAATGTATAAAACCCTAAACAGAAGAAATAGATTTAATATAGTGAGAAAAATGTTTTATTCGTACAACAAAATAATTTCATTGGTATTTGAGCAATAAATTTCTTTCATGGTACCACCAAATTTTGGTTTCCATAAAAAAACTTTTTGTTTAACCAATCGAATTTTTGTTTAGTTAGCAAAAGTTTTGTTGAGCCAAAGAATAATTTGTTTTGCATTGGAAACTTAAAAATTTTCGTTTTTGCAAAGTTTATACTTGAATAAAAAAAAATTTATCAAATTTTTTGAAAAATCGGCTTTCACATGTCTCTTAGGAATTTATTTAGCTTCCGCTGAAAAAAATTTATAATCGGTTGAAAATATAAGCCGGAATATTATATTGAAAATTTTTTTATTCAATGTTGTCACTGCAGCGCCAACCGTGGGAAAAGTCAATCCGTATATATATGCTTTTATTGTGTAAGTTTTAATCATTAATAATTTGGAGCAGCAAATCAAATTGCATGTTTATGGTCGGAGTGCATCTAGCCTAATATAAAAGCAATATATTTGATTAATTAATCATATTTTTCTAAAGTAGGACGTCCAATTGGGGCCAAATTGGCGCCTAAGATATATTTGGACAAAATCGGGCACATTTCCACACGTGTCCTAGCTTGTCATCGAACTCGTATAAAAATAAATATTATAATACCAAATTTTACAACTAATAGTTTGTCCATGTAGAATAATCATAGTAAATGGCATTGAGATAAATTAGGTCAAAGAAAAAATTATTTATCTTATTATAATAACAAACAAATTTAAGCCATGACAACTCTTACTTCTACCACGCGGCTATTATGAGAGCTTTTTTAGTCTAAGTCTTTCCTTCAAATACTATACTTTTTTTATTATTCACGTTAATTTTAAGCCGCATGTTGTTCATTCTAGTATTCAGTTCGCTCAACATTCTTGGTAAGCTTTCGATAGACTCTGCCATAACAACCATATCAACTACAAACGCTAACCCACGTACCTTCACTGTCCCGAGATCCACACCTTCTTCGTCGAATAGGGCCATTCTTAGACACTTTATATGAATAAAATAAACAGCCAAGAGGACATACCGCATCCTTGCCTAACACCTTGCCTAATATCGAGGGTAGAACAAGTTGATAAGTACATTAATCTTGGTTTACCACTGACGAAAAGAGCGAGAGAGAGAGAGGGGGGGGGGGCAAAAAACAGCCAGGCGTATCAACGAGGGCAGGGTAGAGCGGGGTCAAAAGTGTCGCGAGAAAAAAGTGTCATATACGATAACACAAAAAAAAATCATTTGTCACTCGACTTAACATTTTCCGTCGATCGGTTGAATCACTATGAACTCCTGATAGCCGTTTGTAGCCACTGACAGCTATTTTTGAGATCATAGCTAAGGTTAAGTTGTTTTCTTATGCAGAAAGTAGTTCTGTCGACACCGTTTCTTTTTGGTGCCAACACTTATTCCTGCGTGCTATTGTCATGAAGTAGGTGTAATTTGATGCGTAATTATGTATTTTTATAGTGCAGATAGCTTACTATTCATAATATTTTGTCTTGTTTCAGAAATGTTGATTGTAAATTATGGGAACGCGGGAGGGTAAAATGCGCCAAGTGGCACTTTGCACCTTCGAGTTTGTATGGCATTAGTCTATTTCACAATCACTAGCTGTACAAAAAAATTGATTATCGTCTGCCTTTTGTAAAGCTTATTCTGAAAGCATCCCAGGCGAGCAAAATGGATCCAGTGTCACGTACGCAAAAACTGGGCTCACGATGAATAACGCTCTACGCGTATCAGTTGTCTGAACATTTGTATTATTTTATTTTAACGTGCCTTCTATGTAATTTCAAATAAGAAAAATTCGTTTTATTCATGTTGGTACTTTTCACCCCACCGCTATGAACTTTTTGTCCCACGTGTGGAGCAAGAAGTACCATTACACAGCGCTTAGGAAAAAATATATAACATATAATAGATGGATTGTATTTAATTTATTATGATTATAATTTATAAATTAAATGTCTTGCATATAGTTTGATAAGCAAAAACCAAGGGAATACCTAATTTCGTTTGGACGCAGTGTTATGAAAAGTAAATTTTTGCGCTTTTAACACCCCTGCCCTACTACGAAAAAAAAGAAGGTTATCGGCCGGGTCCGAGCGATTACCAGAAGTAAAAATATAATAAATAAAGCTAAAATTGCAATGTATATTATTCTGTACTCGCACCCACTCTGTCGTACAAACTAAAAGGATTCATAAGCCCAATCTTACTCGAACTGAGAAAAGCGAGAAAAACTTTTTCCGAAAGAACTCTAATATCGAATTAAATTTGGAATAATCCAGGGTAAAAATGTTGCCTTCTTTCATTTTTTGCAATAAAAAATTGACGTTTCAAACAATTTCTATTAGAGAACGGACTTGCGATTTCTTACTAGTCACGAAAAGTCGAAAATACATAAAGTCACTTGTGGACGATAACTTTGTCGGCTTTGGCGAAGAGCTCGAGCACATCCTCGAAAAACAACAGCAAAACATACGTAAGGAACACTTTGTGTTCAGCGGCTATTCCGAACTTACCCGAACGATCGTCGCTAGTGTATAACCGAATCTGGCTGGGATTTATTTCCCTTAGTTTCTGAAAAGAGTTCGAGGTATTTTACAAGTATTTAGAAGTCAAAAACATACGTAAGGGCAAGCTTATCTTTTTCTTAATTATGTATCTTTTTATTGTAGTTTAAACGGCAGCATTGTGCTATACAGTAGCGAAACCTGGACCTAAAAAGAAAAGTATAAGAGTATGAAATTGCTGCGGAATGTATGCGGTAAAACGCTAATGGACAAAGTCAGTTATGAGATAATTCTCAATGAATGTGGTGTAGAGGAAACACTGTTTGCCAAGAATGAAAGAAACTTGCTGAGATGGTTTGGGCTTGTTAAGAGAATGGGAGAAGACGGCTGAAAAAAAATTATATTTAAATAAAGTAAGTGGTAGCGTACCCAGAGGCAGATCGCGGAAAGAATGATGGGAATGTGTGAATGAGACCCTGAATCGAAAATATATAAAAAGCCACAGAAATAAAAGAGCTTGCATGAGGAAATGTATGGACGTAAAGGAAATTAAAGAGGTATGTCAGGACAGTAAAGTGTGGCGTCAAATAGTTTATAAGAAATGTATGATTAATCGGATCCCAGCTTAAGCTCTAACAAAAATGCCTTCGACACATTCATGAATATATTTTTTTCATTATTTTAATTGTACATAGTACCAAAAAATGGTTTTCTCTTATTAAAACTTACCAGACACTTTCAGAAAGATCTCCGTGACATTCTTAAGTAATTAAAAAATTTGTTGTTTAAATTTGGTGTCGTTAAGCAAGATAGTTAATGTTGATAGTGGTGTACTAAATCTTTGACACTTGTTGACTTTTTCGAGTTTGAGATATTTTTAACCGTCTTTGAAAAATTAAGGGCTTATTCATCAATAAATGGGAAGCAAATTTTAGGGATGCAAGAATTTTTTAGTCTATAATTTTTAGTTTTTAATAATAAAAAACTGAGGAAATTCCTATAGGCGATCAAGTATCCGAACCAATTTTTGACCGGAAATTTTATCTGAACCTCTAAAAAGTTAGTCAAAATAAAAGAATAAAATGCATGAAATTTTTTAACCAGAAGGAACAAAATTTGAGGGGTGCGTGTCAAAAATTTAAATTCCTAATAGTCATTCAAAGGATGATAACGAAATTTTCTTTCGCTAACTCTCCAAATACAACAGCTTTACAAATACAGCCACAAAAAAAGTCAATTTGAAGCATCGAACACCAGAATACTGATAAACCTCAAACTGACCGAAAAATACGATCTGTAGTGGTTGGACGAGAAGAAACAAGCTAAAGTGAAGCGGAACAGCACGGAATGAAGAAGAAGAGAATGAACCGAAGGAGCGCCGAAGCTCGCGGAACGAACGAGTGAGGTGGGCCGTGGATTTATATCCTGGGCAGCCACTTTGAGCCATCAGCGGCTCGTTTGAAGTGCACTGCAACCTCGCAGACGTTATAAAGACAAACTATGCCTACGGCGAAGTCATTCCCCACCACTTTATGCCATAATTCTTCGCCGATCTTGGCTGATCCTCTCTCTCGTTTACACTCGCATCTGAGAGCAAACTTGGATCTAAAGACCTCTCTCGCTCCCTTTACGGTTACTGCCCGCGGGTAATAAAGATGGTTCTGCTTATGTACAACGGCTACGGGAGGCGGAGTCAGGCTGCCCTCCGTGGGCAGGACTAACGCAAATGACTCTTCCATGCAAGATGGCGTAGCCTGCCAGTGCCCGCGAGGTGCTTTTATATTTAGCATGCGATGCCTGCATGCGTGCGTGCTCTATTGGGAAAAGCGCCGAGCACTATGCACTTTCTGCACCATGTCTACACGAACTTCAAGAATTGACCACTCCACTAAATTATGTCATCTCGATTTTCCTTTTCTTTTTGCTCAATTTACAATTATAAGTAAAAGCCTAAGAAAATGAATCACTTCAAAAAATTAGTTCAGTATTTAATTGATAATTAATCAGAATCAGAAAACGTGACACCTCTACTCTATGTTCAAGCAAAGTCTACGTTTATCAACTTGTTTGCAGACTGAAATACTTGGTTTCCGGATGCATTATTGCGTCAGGGTACAAGTAGTTGGAAGCGGAAGCTGAAACGGCGACGACAAAGGGCGAGAAAAGGGGATGAGGTGTAAGGAGAGCGAGACAGTTTTACAAAGACAGATTCTCCTCGTAAAGACGTCGAGACCACCTCCTCTAACCCGGTTTCGCGAAAGCGTTACGAGGACCCGAGGATTCACAAGTTACAATGTTACCTTTCCTCCTTGAGACTTACCGTATACGAAAATCCAAGGGTCCCTTGACTCCAGCTAGGGCACCGGGTGATCACTCAGCACGTCCTTCTCGACCTGCTAAATCTCCACCTGTGAACCACTAGCCTCGAGTTACTTCTTCGCTGCGAGTTTCACATTGTTTTTCCGCTTTGCAGCTCAAGTTTCCAGACAGGTGAATTTGCTACTGTACAGTTATCCCAAACATCTAAAAAGAGCGAACACTATTTTATACTATACTAGAACATTTCCAAGTAATCTGTATCATTCCAACTCTTTTCAAAACACTTCTGACTCATGTGATGGCCAAAAAAAATTGTCACATGCCTATAGTTTAAATGATTTTATAGAATACTGTTTCTGACATCAATCTATGTTACTTCTTTTAGAGACTATCTATAATGAAGTTATAGGGATTCAATGAGGGAAAACATCATTTTTCTTGAAGACAAGCTTTTCAAAGGTGAATTTCATCTCAGGCGGAATTTCCTTTATCGCTTTAACCTGATTCTTCATCAATGGATGCATGCAACTTCAACGTTCAAAATTTAATATTTTTTGCTGGTTAAACCAGTGCTTCTCTGATCCCCTTCAATTACCAGGTACTGAGTCTCGTCACGCGGGGCGTTGAATACGAAATCGTTGGGCTGGTGTGGTGGGATGTAACTTTACGAAAAGTGATCTGGCGTCGGGATGAAGAGTGATCGCGCGTCTTTTCACGAGCTCGCAATTCCAAGCGGGCAATGACCGAGCGGCACTCTCTTTCTTGCTGCATCGCTCTCTTTCTCTCTCTCTCTTTCTTTCTGCAACTTCAACTACGGCGACGACGATAGAGGATTGGCATTGAAGTGCTTCCAAAACGAAAAGAATCTGTCGGTAAAGCGGGGCCGTAGATCTCGCGGCGCCGTTGATGTGACACGCTGACTCTTTCTCCCTTCCGTTGACTCGATGCCCGTCCGTCACGAGCAATCATTAAGCCAGATTCCTATCTGAATGGACGACCGGGTTGAATCCCGTCGGCAGTGGCTGGTCGCTAAAGCAGCCGACGAATCCCAGGGTCAAGGCTTCGACAACCTCTCATCCGTTACCTATCGATCAGTGTCGTCCTGTTCCATCCGAACACTCGTCTCAACTCTCAAGCTAGATCCGCAGCAAAGTCGAAGCATCGGCTGAATCAAAGAACCCGATGACAAACGTAATTAGTGGCTAACTCAGGTCCGTGCTTTTCAGTGCTTCTCGACTAAGTTAAATGGACGATCAAGTGAGACGTATACGGTTGCTAGTGTGTATGTATACTAGAGACCATACCAAGCAACCAGCCATTCCAACACACTGACTTTTTAGCCTCATTGCCACTTTTCAATTTAGCCTTCACTGGAATGTTTCGACAACATTGTCCTCATACCTCCCTTTGCGTCGCGAAAGAAGCTCGTAATTTTTCGAAGCTCTGGAATACTTGCCAATTTTCGCCGTGCTCATTCGCGTTCCTTAGAAGCTTGATCTCCCTCTCATAAAAGTTCACTAAAATTATATATGTAGTTGGATCATACCATGAAAAGATTCTTGTGAAATTGTTGAAATATTTTAAGCGGTGAAAGAATTTTGTTTAACAAACTCACATTAAGAGAATTCCAAATGATTAATGCAGCCGGCAGCTCTGTAAGCAACACTACTATCATATCACAACATACATGTCAGAATCTCTTCTTATTATCGTCATTATCCCGAGTTGAACGTCACTTGAAATTGCTTAATTAGATGCCATCCCTCAGTTTAAAGGTAGCGTTTCTGAGTGCGTTGAGACTTCAGGATCAGAGATGAAAGTCTCCGCGTATCAGTTCAGAAACAATCGCTCGACTACTGTCTGTCTACTCAACGGAGTGGAGATTTCAAGATATTCCATAAATGTAGCATCACGAAGAGCCTTGCGGATGTTGGAGAAGAGGTAAGCAGTGGAGCGCCATCAATCCTCCTGAGACATAGACGAAGAGCCGTGGTCCACGGCAAAGCGATCCGACATCAGTCCACCAGTGGCAGAGGAGCTCGGATTGTCGCCGCCGTCGTCTTCACCGAGAAGAAATGTTCCTCGAGGTTCGAAATCATTGCTTAGACCCAGTTGAAACTTCTCTTGCTTCACAGAAAGAACTGGGGGTTCAGTAATATTGCAGCTCAAGTAAAACAGCTTGGCATCATTTAGAACTTAGGCTCTATAGGAACTCTTATTAAAGGTTGTTTTTTAGTTCCTTGATATCTGATAGATGGCCAACCACGGGTGCCGAGGTTTTCAAGTGCGCATGTGTCGAAAAGCGCGGGCCTATTTGAAGTCAATAAATACTATGAATAGTCATACAGTTAAATATTAACAAACGTTTTTTATTCTTTTTTGACACAAATTAATTGAATTATAGAAATACCTACCTTCTTAAAAAATGTAATATTAACCTAATATTACAAGTTTATATTATATGATTTTAAATAGTCCCGCACTTTTTATGCATGCGCAGCGAAAAACATCGGATTTTCATCATAACCTTAAAAATTGTCACATTTCATGTGCGATATCTTCCTTTCAAGAATGACTAATGTCTATGATTTTATTTTTTTCATTAAATTTTTCCCAGTGCAATATTATTTAATTCGAATTATAAAGCAAAATGTGCATCATTAACTTGTAAAGTCTTTGAAGTGAGTCAAGGCTGAAGTGACAAAAATGCTCTATTAGAACCATTTGAATCCATGCTTTGGGTTCATTTAGAAACCATTTATCATTTTGGGTTACTCTTCAGCAAGAGAGAGGTTCCTTTTTGTTACAGCTCCTTTGGAACCAAAAATTGGTTCTAATAGAAACCCTAGTTTATTCTGTTTATATACGCAATCTTAGAAACATGTAATGAAGTTTTCATCTCTTGGTAAACTGCTCTTTTGTTCTCCAGACTACGGATGTACTGCGGATTTCTTATACCCGCGAAAGCAATTTCATCACTGTAATTTTTGTGACAAATATCGAGGTGGTACGCGTCGAGACTGAAACATGAAGAAAAAAGATTCAAACATCAATCCACGGTCTAGCATAATCTTTTCTTCATAAAAGTTCAACATTTGGAAATATTCTTACTATTAATTTTAATTTGGTCCCCTTCTTTTCTTCGTGGTGTACAAAAATGTATACGGCATTGGGTACATTTCTTGCTTATTCCTCTGCCACGTTTGTATAAAAATACGATGTGCAGTGCTCCAGTACAGTGCACGTAGCCAAAATAAATGAGTTTATCGCTGCAAAACCAAATTACATAAATTATCGATCACACAGGACACGTGTCGTATTCCACTCCTTTAAAGTGATAATGCGACTCAGGTATTCTTGCTTCCTCTCGAGTCAAGGACTTAAAAGGTCGACAGGTACCAAAGAATGACAATGACTTCCTTATACTTCACTGAGACAAGAAATCCACGACTCTTGCGATGTGTGTTTCTTGTGCAGGAACGTAACCACTGGGATAAAAAGTTGAATTCTTACATCATTCAGAATTTACTATATAAATTAGAGGATTAATTGTAATTCTAGTTTTTATTAAAGCTTTTTCAAATACACATATTTTCAGTAGACATCTTTTATATTGAATTTAAAATTGAGGTCAGCATTTATTGTTCTTATTTCAAAACCTAATTCAACTTCTGGGAGGAAAAAGGGCCTTGTGTAGAAATGATCTATTCCTTTCTTTCAACACTCTGCTATAAAATTTGAATCTAGTACGCTTAACAAAGGAACCATATAAGCCGGTCTGTTGAACAAGGTAGTACCTAATTGCTATTTTCTCCTGGTTGACTTCTTCTTCGAAAAAAGGTGCTTGCCGTATTGAGTTGATCACGTATGGTAGGCTTGAGCTGAAGATAAAGTAAAATCCAAAAAGGTAAATCCTGAGGAGTAAAGAAGATCCCAAGAAGAGTAGGACATAATGAAACCATTAGGAAGCGAGGACACGTAGCCCAGCTTGTTTCCCCTCTCTTGCAACAAAGGTTTGACATATTTACGCATCGATACTGACTATATACTCCCAGCCATCGGTCGTGCATCCGTTGTGCGTATATAAATTAACAAGAAGAGCCAAGCAATAAGTAGTAGCCTTAAATAGTAAATAGAAAATTCCAGTCAATTCCAGTAGCAGAAGACGTGAGGTATAGCCGGGATCAAAGGCAACCGACCAGCTTGAAACTCCTGCAGCCAGTCCTTCTTTCTTGGTTCGCTCCGGGAAGGTAATAGATCCTCTTTCTGACTTTTATTATACCAGAAAAAGCTTGTCAGATCCAACTGGGGGCCGGTCTATTACGTACGTATAAGAATGGGCGTTGGGATGCGGCCGTCAAGTAGGTGGAGTTGCTTCACCGAAAGAGTACCATGAAAGGGCGGAAACGGGAGATTCACGGGGATCGAGAACTTGCTCTGGTCGTTAACTTTGTCCGTTAAGCATATAATAAAAATGACATTGCATGATTCCATGCCTTTCA
>CAKNWU010264373.1:565-11885 GCA_932072015.1 Andricus quercustozae
TTCTTTTTAAGTATTGCAATAGGATCATTTTTTGGCACTCTTTATTACTTGTTGCAGCAGCTAATTTAAATATGTCAACATCCACGTTATGAAACTCTTTGGCTGTCCATATTTTTGTTTTCAGGTACTCGCCACACCATTGACAACGTGTTTCTTCCGGGATTGCTTGTTTCAAGATATTTCTTTCATGATTAGATAGAGCTAATAGCTTCTTATTTTTTATTTTTTATCTTGACAGAGTGACGCAAAAAACCAAAGGTATTCTTCTTCTTGCTTATGCTTTTTTTCTTTAACAACTCCTCAGCAATATTTCTTTGAAGTGAGACAACACCCCTAATCCTCAGCTTTGCATCCGATTTTTGAAATTGGATATGCCTCACACGTGTAGTTTATTTTTTCAATAATGAAATTACTATTGTTTCCTAGCATGGTGGAATTAAATCTGCGACTCTGTTCAAACACCCTAATCTTGGGTGTTTGGGTATCTCTATAAGTTCTCTCGAGTACAGTATGTTGCTCGACGCTTTTCCGGATTTCGGGTAACCCTCGTAAGTCTCTCCAGGCTCTTTAACATCGAGAAGTACATAATCCTGGAGGCCTAATAACGTATTCCTCCAGAGAGTAGAAATGGGAGCAAGTGGGTGGGAGTAGATAAACCTGTACTACCCTTCTCGAAAGCCCCTTTCGACCCCAACAATTTCATCCTATCCTCACAGCAAGTCTTGTAGTGTAATAGGGCGAGGTATGTACATATATGCTACGATCGAGATTCTTACCAACTTTTATTTTCTATCGTATGTGAGCCGGTGAATCCAATATTGCCGGAGTAATGGAATCTAATAGCGTTTCTTAAGGAGATTGGGTTTCTATCGGGGAGGAATGATGAAAAACGTTTTTGTTGATTTCTTTACCTCTGGGGATATCCTCTTCCTAATATGGTACTTTAAATTTGGTTAGAAACCTTCGAAGATTCAAATTACAAAAAATTACAAAAAAACTGGCTATGGTACTTGATTTGTATGCAGAAAATCATGTCGAAACAATTGGCTGAATACCTCGAATCTAACAATCTGTATGATACATACCAAGCGGATAAGGTATGGCATTGAATTGCGGATCATTACCACTAAGAGAAAAAAGTTTCCTTGAAACAAAAGCATCGTCCTCTATCTTATTTTGTTTTGAACTATTCAAATATTTTTTTACACATACAGAATTCTTTGTCTGCAAAATTAGGTGATTATGGCTACAACACCTAGAGAGCTCTTTTAAAAATCATCAATGATATAAAGTATGTTATTGAATTGCGGATGATTACCACTAAGAGAAAAAGTTTTCTTGAAACAAAAGCAATCGTCCTCTATCTTATTTTGTTTTGAACTATTCAAATATTTTTTTAAACAAACATAATTATTTGTCTGCAAAATTAGGTTTTTAGGGCTACAACACCTAGAGAGCTCTTTTAAAAATCATCAATGATATAAAGTATGTTATTGAATTGCGGATGATTACCACTAAAAGAAAAAGTTTTCTTGAAACAAAAGCATCGTCCTCTATCCTGTTTTGTTTTGAACTATTCTAATATTTTTTTACACAAACAGAATTATTTGTCTGCAAAATTAAGTGATTATGGCTACAACACCTAGAGAGCTCTTTTAAAAATCATCAATGATATAAAGCATGTCATTGAATTGCTAATGATTACCACTAAGAGCAAAAGTTTTCTTGAAACAAAAGCATCGTCCTCTATCCTGTTTTGTTTTGAACTATTCTAATATTTTTTTACACAAACAGAATTATTTGTCTGCAAAATTAGGTGATTATGGCTACACCACCTAGACAGCTCTTTTAAAAATCATCGATGATATAAAATATGGAAGTATACAGTTAAATGCAAATAGCTCATTTTTCTTCGATTTTATTATAGAAAAGGAAAAAAAAATCAACAATAAAGTTCAAGTTTATACAATTCAAAAATTTTTATAACTTTATATTAATATTTTTTGTTGTTGTTGTAAACATCTACAGGGTATTACTGAAAATTACAGAATTTCACAAAAGTTGAAATATTGGGAAACGGTACTTAAAATTATGTTTTATATACCGGTAGTTTATTTTAGAAATACACAAATTTGAACAATAAAATATAAATTTTTGAAAACAATACTTTTGGAATACTTTTGGAATTTGAAAAAAATATTACACTTTTACCAAGAACTTTTGCTATTATAATAAATCACATTGAACTGTAGTTCGATTATTGAAAATTGAACAATAATTTATTTTACAGGATGAATCCGAATCTGTTCAAAATTAAGCAAGTTACAGATTTTAAAGTTAAAAATACAAATTTTTAAAATTGAAAGCCTCAGTTGTTAAACAAATTTAAACTTTCGATTCAAACTTTATAAACTGTTCTTAATTTAAAAATAATTTGAAAAACTAAATGCTCTTATTTAATTCCAAATCCTATTCAAATATTGCTTCAATCTAAAATATTCCATTTGTAACCAATTCAATTTGAAATTTTTTAATCAGGGAAGACATTTTTTTAATATTTAGAAATTTTTTACTTTTTATTTGAAATGAGGAATTATAAATCAAATCATAAAAACTAAACAATTTTAAACTGAATTATTTGAAAAAGAAAGCCTTGAATCGTTAATATTTCAGAGTGTTAAATTAAAACTTTGAACGATACAATTTTAATTGTTCTATTTAACAAATTTTTAGTATTTAAGTGAAATTATTGAATTTTGATGCATAAATAACAGTTGAAAAATTAGTAATATGGAAAAAAATTCAGTTAGTTTAAAAGATATTTATAAATTTTGAGAAGATCCAAACTTAATTGAAAACTGGAAAAGATTTCAAAAAATAAAATACTAAATTAAGATTTTTGAATATTTCGAAATAAAATTGTGAAGCTTTTTAAGGATCTTCAAAGGTTTTAACAAAATAAAAAAAAATGTCTTGAGTTTGCTGGGAAAATTTAAATGATTTTTTATTTTAAAAAATTAATTTTAAGACAATATTTAAAAAGATTTAAAAAAAAATGTTTTGAAAGATAAATGACAATTAAACAAATATTAATTTCGAAAATAATTAAGTAATTTTAAAATATATTTCGAAGTTTTTAAAAGATCCCAAAATAAATTAAAACGTGATAAGATTTCAAAACATTTAAAAGACAATGTAGATATTTGAAGCTGTCGAACACAAAATTGATACGCTTTTTTAACATTTTGAAACGTTTTAAATGAATAAAAAATGTGTATCAAAATTCCTAGATAAACTAACAATAATTTGTTTGTTGGAAAAAATTGGATGGGATGGGATAGGATAAAAACGGATAGGACAGGTTAGGATCGGATAAGATTAGAGAAGATAAGTTTGGGTAAAATTGGGTGGTGTACTGTTTTTCCACCGATAGAATCGATTAAGGTAGTATCGGACAGGACAGAATAGGATCGCGTAAGATAGGGCAGGATCGGATAGCATTATTAAGAAAGAATCGGATTAGATAGGGTAGGCGATACGATTGGACAAGATAAGATTGAGTAGAATCAGATCGTGTCGTACTTTTTTCACTACGGTAGAATCGGATAAGATAGTATCGGATAAAGCAGAATAGGATCGAATTGATATGGTAGCATTGGATCGGATAAGATCAAACAATATAGCATCAGAGATAGGATTGAATAATATAGTATCGGATAGGACAGGATTGGAGATAATAGGGTCAAGTAAGATAGTAAAGAATCGGATAGAATAATGACGAAACACATAGGATTGGGTCAAATAAGGTAGAATCAGATCAGATAGGACAGAGTAGGATCGGATACAATTGGATATGATAGGATTGGTAAAATCAAATTCTTTCTTCCCACTCTCTTCCCACCGATAGGATCGGATAAGAGAGTATCAGATAGGACAGGATAGGATAGTACAAAATAGGGCAAACTCGGATAGAATACGATAGGGTTGGATTAGATAGGGTAGGATTCGTTCGGATAAGATCGGATAATGTAGGATGAAACCAGATAGGATTGGATAAGGTAGTATCATATAGGACAGGATAGGATCGGATAAGGTAGGATGGGATCGGCTAGGACAGGGTAGGATTAGATAAGATTGGATAAAATAGGAATAAGTAGAATGGGATAGTATCGGACAGGACAGGATAGGATCGGATACGATTGAATATGGCAGGTTTGGCAGAATCGGATAGTGTCCTACTATTTTCCACCGATGGGTTTGAATAAGATAGAATCGGACAAGAAAGGATAGTATCGGGTAAGATAGAGCAGGAGCGGATATCATTAAATAAGATAGAAACGGATTAGATATGGTAGGATCGGATACGATCGGATAAGCTAGGATTGAGTAGAATCAGATCTTGTCGTAATTTTTTTACTCTGATAGAATCGGATAGGATATTATCGAATAAAGCAGGATAGGATCGAATAAGATAGTGCAGGATCAGATAGGATTAGATGAGATAGGATCGAATTAATATGGTAGAATTGGATCGGATAATATAGGATCAGAGATACGATTGAATAATATAGTATCGGATAAGATGAGATTAGAGATATTACGGTCGGGTAAGATAGTGTAGGATCGGATAGGATGAAGACGAATCAGATAGGAGTGGATCGAATAAGATAGGATCGGATACAATTGGATATGATAGGATTGGTAAAATCGGATAGCGTTGTATTTTCTTCCAATTGATAGGATCGGATAAGATATTATCGAATAGAACAGGATAGGATCGTAAAAGATAGGGGAGGATCGATAGAATAAGATAGGCTTGGATTATATAGAGTATGATTTGATCAGAGATTATCGGATAATGTAGGATCAAATCAGATAGGATTGGATAAGATAGTATCAGATAGGACAGGATAGGACATGATGGGATCGGATAAAGTATGATTGGATCATCTAGGACAGAATGGGATTGGATACGATTGGATAAGATAGGATTAGGCAGAATCGGATGGTATTGGACAGGAAAAGATAGATCGGATAACATATGGAAGGATCGGATAAGATTGGATCGGATATGATAGGTCCAGATAGAATTGAATCGGCTATGATTGGGTAGAACCGGATCATATAGGATTGGATAGGTTCAGATGAGATCGGATCCGATAGGACAGGATAGGAACGTACAAGATATGGCAGTATCGGATAGAATAATATAGGATTGGATTAGATAGGGTAGGACTCGTGCGGATAATATAGGATCAAACCAGATAGGATCAGATAAGATATTATGAGATAGGACAGGATAGGACATGTTAGGATCGGTTAAGGTAGGGCAGGATCGGATATCATTAAATAAGATAGAATCAGATTAGATAGGGTAGGATCGGATACGATTCGATAAGATAGGATTGTGTAGACTCGGATCGTGTCGTACTTTTTTCACTCTGATAGAATCGGATAAGATAGTATCGGATAAAGCAGGATAGGATTGAATACGATAGAGCAGGATTATATAGGATTGGATAGGATAAGATCGAATAATATAGGATGAGAGATAGAATTAAATACGATAGTATCGGATAGGACCCGACTGGAGAGAATAGGGTCGGGTAAGATAGTGTAGGATCGGATAGAATAAGGACGAGTCAGATAGGATTTGATCAAATAAGATAGAATCGGATCAGATAGGACAGATTAGAATCGGATACGATTGGATATGATAATATTATTAAATCGGATTCTTTCTTCAGACTTCCTTCCCACCGATAGGGTCGGATAAGATACGATAGGATTGGATTAGATAGGGTAGTATTCGTTCGAATAAGATCGAATAATGTAGGATCAAACCAGATAGGATCGGATAAAATAGTATCAGATAGGACAGGAAAGGACATGATAGGATCGGATTAGGTAGGATAGGATCGGCTAGCACTGGATAGGTCTCGATACGCTTAAATAAGATAGATGTAAGTAGAATCAGATAGCATGGCACAGGACAGGATAGGATCGGATAGTATTTTGGAAGAATCGTATAACCTTTGGTAGGATTGGATTATATATGGTTGGATCGGATAACATATGGTAGGATCGGATACGATTGGACAAGATAGGATTAGGTAGAATCGAATAGTATCGGATAGGAAAAGATAGGATCGGATAACATATGGTATAATCGGATGAGATTGGACATGATAGGACATAATAGGATCGGATAAGGTAGGATTGGATCGGATAGGACAGGGTAGGTCTAGATGCGGTTGGATAAGATAGGTTTAAGTAGAATCACATAGTATCGAATAGGACAGGATGGGATTGTATAACATATGGTAGAATCGTGTAACCATTGATAGGATTGGATTATATATGGTATGATCGAATAATATATTATAGGATCGGATGCGATTGGATATGATAGGATTGAGCAGAATCGGATCGTTTCGTACTTTTCCCCCACGGATAGGATCGGATGAGATAGTATCGGATCAGGTAGGACAGAGTAGGAACGGATACGATTAGATACGATAGAATTGGTAAAATTGGATAATGCTGTACTTTCTTCCTATTGTTAGGATCGGATAGATAGTATCGAATAGGACAGGATAGGATCGTACAAGATAGGGCAGGATAGGATACAATCGGCTAAGATAGTATTGATAGAATCGGTTCGTTTCGTACTTTTTTCCCACCGATAGAATCGGATAAGATAGTATCGGATGAAGCAGGATAGGATCGAATAAGATAGCGCAGGATTATGGAGGATTGGATTAGATAGGATCGGATTGATATGGTAGGATTGCATCGGATAAGATCAAATGACGTAGGATCAGAAATAAAATTAAATAAGATAGTATCGGATAGGACAGGACTGGAGAGAATAGGATCGGATACGATAGTTTAGGATCGGGTATTATGAGGGAAATTCAGGTAGGAGTGGATCGAATAAGATAGTATCGGATCAGATAGGACAGAGAATGAACGGATACGATTGGATATGGTATAATTGGTAAAATCCGATAGTGATGTACTTTCTTCCCGTTGATAGGATCGGATAATATAGTATCAGATCGGATACAATACGATTAGATTGGATTAGATAGAGTAGAATTCGCTCGGATAATATAGAATCAAACCAGATAGGATTGGATAAGATGGTATCAGATAGGACAGGATAGGAAATTATAGGATCCGATAAGGTACTATTGGATCGGCTGGGACAGGTTAGGATTGGTTACGATTAGACAATATAGGATTGAATAATATAGTATCCGATAGGACGGGACTGAAGATAATAGGGTCGGATAAGATAGTATAGAATCTGATAGAATGAGGACGATTCAGATAGGATTGGATTGAATAAGATAAAATCGGATAAGATAGGACAGAGTAGGATCGGATACCATTGGATTTGATAGGATTGGTAGAATCGGATAGTGTCGTACTTTTTGGCACCGATAGGATTGAATAAGATAGTATCGGACACGACAGGGTAGTATCGGGTAAGACAGAGTAGAATCGGATACCATTGGATATGATAGGATTGAGTAGAATCGGATCGTGTCGTATTTTTTTCCCACCGATAGAATCAGATAAGATAGTATCGGATGAAGCAGGATAGGATCGAATAAGATAGGGCAGGATTAGATAGGATTGGATGAGATATGATCGGATCAAATTGGACAGAATAGGATCGGATATGATAGTATCAGATAGGATAGGATCATACAAGATAGAGGAGGATTGAATAGAACACGATAGGATTTGATTAGATCGGATATGATTCGTTCGGATACGATTGGATAATATAGGATCAAACCAGATAGGATTGTATAAGATAGTATCGGATAGGACAGAATAGGACATGATAGGATCGGATAAGGTAGGATTGAGTCATCTAGGATAGAATGGGATTGAATGCGATTGGATCAGATAGGATTAAGTAGAATTGGATAGTATCGGACAGGACAGGATGGGATCTGATAACATATGGTAGGACTGGATAGGATTTGATAGGATAAGATAGGTCCAGATAGGATTGGATCGGCTATGATAGGATGAGATTGGATACGATTGGATAAGATCGGATCCGATATGGCAGGATAGGATCGTACAAAATAGGACAGCATCGGATACAATACAATTGGATTGGATTAGATAGAGTAGAATTCGCTTGGATAGTACAGGATCAAACCAGATAGGATTGAATAAGATGGTATCAGATAGGACAGGATAGGATTGTACAAGATATGGCAGGATCGGATTGAATAATGTAGGATTGGATCGGTTAGGACAAGGTAGGATTGGAAAGGATTGGATAAGATAGAATTAAGTAGAATTGAATAGTATCGGACAGGACAGGATAGGATCGGATCGGATAGTATTGGATCAGATAAGATAGGTCCAGGTAGGATTGGATCGGCTATGATTGGGTAGAATCGGATCAGATAGGATTGGCCATGTTCAGATAAAATCCGATCAGATAGGATTGAATAAAATCGTACAATATAGGACAGGATCGGATATAATACGATTAGATTGGATTAGATAGGGTAGAATTCGCTCGGATAGTAAAGGATCAAACCAGATAGGATTGGATAAGATGGTATCATATAGGACAGGATAGGAAATTATAGGATCGGATAAGGTAGGATTGGATCATCTAGGATAGGATGCGATTGGATACGATTGGATAAGACAGGATTAGGCAGAATCTGATAGTATCAGACAGGACAGGATAGGATCGGATAACATATAGTTGGATCGGATAAAATATAGTAGGATCGGATAGGATTGGATCGGATAAGATAGGTCCAGATTGTATTGGATCGGCTATGAATGGGTAGAATCGGATCAGATAGGATTTGATAAGATAGTACCAGATAGGACAGGATAGAACATGATAAGATCGGATAAGGTAGGATTAGATCATCTAGGATATGATGAGATTGGATACGATTGGATAAGATAGGATTATATAGAATCGGACAGTATCGGACAGGAAAATATAGGATTGGATAGAAAAATATAGGATCGGATAACATTTTCTAGGATGGGATCAGATTTGATCGGATAAGATAGCTCCATATAGGATTGGATCGACTATGATTGGGTAGAATCGGATCAGATAGGATTGGATAGGTTCAGATAATATAGTATCAGATAGGACTGGATAGGATCGTACAAGATAGGGTAGGGTCGGATAGAATACGATAGGATTGAATTATATAGGACAGGATGTGCCTTGATACGATTGGATAATATAGGATTAGGTAAAATCGGATAGTATTGGACAGAAAAAGATAGGATCGGATAAAACATGGTAGGATCGGATAAAATAGGTCCAGAAAGGATTGGATCGGCTATTATTGTTTAGAATCGGATCAGATAGAATTGGATAGGTTCAGATGTGATCAGATCAGATAGGACAGGATAGGATCGTACAAGATATGGCCGTATCGGATTAAATCAGGTAGGATTGGATTAGATAGGGTAGGATTCGTTCAGATAATATAGGTTCCAACTAGATAGGATTGGATAAGATGGTATCAGATAGGTCAGGATAATACATGATAGGATCGGACAAGGTGGGATTGGATCATCTAGGACAGCATGGGATTGAATAAGATAGAATTAAGTAGAATTTTATAGTATCCGATAGGACAGGATAGGATCGGACAGCATATGCTAGGATTGGATCATCTAGGATAGGATGGGATTGGATACGATTGGATAAGATAGGATTAGGTAGACTCGGATAGTATCGGACAGGACAGGATAGGATCGGATAATATATGGTAGGATCGGATAGGATTGGATTGGATAAGATAGGTCCAGATAGGATTGGATCGGCTATGCTTGGGTAGAATCGGATCAGATAGGATTGGATAGGTTCAGATAAGATCGGATCAGATATGACAGGATAGGATCGTACAAAATAGGACAGGATCGGATACAATACGATTGGATTGAATTAGATAGGGTAGAATTCGCTCGGATAGTATAGGATCAAATCAGATAGGATTAGATTATATGGTATCAGATAGGACAGGATAGGAAATTATAGGATCGGATAAGGTAGGATTGAATTATCGAGGATAGGATGGGATTGTATACGATTGGATAAGATAGGATTAGGTAGAATTTGATAGTATCAGACAGGATAGGATCGGATAACATATCGTAGGATCGGATAGGATTGGATCGGCTATGATTGAGTAGATCGGATCAAATAGGATTGGATAGGTTCAGATAAGATCAGATCAGATAGGACAGGATAGGATCGTACAAGATAGGACAGGATCGGATAGAATACCATGGGATTGGATTAGATAGGGATCGGCTAAGACAAGGTAGGATTGGATACGATTGGATAAGATAGGATTATGTAGAATCCGACAGGATCGGGCAGGACAGGATTGGATAGGATAACATATGGTATGATCGGATAGGATTGGATCGGATACGATAGGTCCAGATAGAATTGGATCGGCTATGATTGGCTAGAACCGGATCAGATAAGATTGAGTAGGTTCAGATAAGATCGGATCAGATAGAACATGATAGGACATGATAGGACATGATAGGACATGATAATATCGGATAAGGTAGAATTGGATCGACTAGGACAGAATAGGATTGGATACGATTGGATAAGATATGATTAAGTAGAATTGGATAGTATCAGACAGGACATGATAGGATCGGATCGGATAGGATTGGATCGGCTATGATTGTTAGAATCGGATCAGATAGGATGGAATAGGTTCAGAAAAGATCTAAGCAGATAGGATTGGATAGAATCGGAAAATAAGGATAATAATGATTCATAAGAGGCAATTTCCTGATGAATCGTTAATCCTCGCCTATGACAAAAGGAAAGAAAAACAGGAGACTGAAATGAAGAGAAATATCGTGAAAATAAAGTAAAGCAGATTGGGACAAAGGGCCAAGATGTTTTCGGTGACGTGGGTGGATTTGAAGAGTAATGGGGGTGTGGGGTTAGCAATAAATCAGAGTATTGGTTAATTCGGTTAGGCATTCCCCAAGGACATGCGGCTAGTTTATGTCTGTCCGGAATCAGGAGGCCAATTCGCTTTCTCCAGACTAGGCATTAACATTTTGATGAATTCGGCAACCAGGACACTTTACTGAAAGATTGGCCCAAAAAGGAGGACTTTTGAAAAATTGGTGTCATCAACAGGGACCAAAATCAAGCTGTCTCTGCAAATCAAGCTGAACTGAGAAAGACAGGCCACCAATCTTCTAATGACCTCTCATTAGTTCTCCCATCTACAAATCAGATTATTTTCCATTTTTATTATTAGAT
>CAKNWU010264427.1:1851-12544 GCA_932072015.1 Andricus quercustozae
CGACATGTGCACGACATGTTTAAAATCGATTGTAATCCAATCGCTTCATTGCTCGAGAGTATATTTTTAATTAAATTATGTAAAGTTTTTTATACGTGAAAATTTAGATCTTGAAAATATTACAAATTGTTTTAAATTCACCCCCGATAAATGAAACGATCTTTGCAAATCGACGTACAAGTCCTACGTAAATGTGAAAGACATGATTGAATCTACAAATCGAAGGATCGGATTTAAAGTTTCAGCAAATTCAATTAAAATTAAAATTATCCGGATATTTCAAACTTTGAAGTTTCCATTATTTACAGATCTCGTGAGAAGACAAAGAATTTTCAGAAACTCGGAATCGATTTTTCTAATCAACTATACATCGTACACATAGTAAGGGTGATACAAAATCTATATCAGTAAATCCGATCGAAACCGACACATAGAGTAAATTGAGTTAGTTATACAATAGTGTTATTTATTATATTCGATATATTTATGTATATTATATATAATATATTTCTTTCTTGTTGAATTACGACCATTAGAATAGGCATCGAGAAAACTTATTTTACAATTGACTATTTACATTGAGTACATTTTTGCCTTCTATCTTGGCCTTAGTCTTTATACCTGATTTTGCCTCCTTTATCACGAAAAGTTGTTGTCAAATTCCGAAATAATTTGAATCGAAAGATCCATTTTTCACAATAAAAGGAAATTGTCATTTTTCGCTTCGGTTTTTATTTTCTTCGGTAAAAGTGCTCATTTGTAAGGCTTCTTTTATATAATTCTACTTTTATAATTCTACTCTTTATATCACTGTACTCTATCTCGGTCAAATTAACCCTTTTTCTATAAGATCCCAAAATTCAGAAAAATTCTAAGACTGGGTTTTTAGGAAGACATCTTTAAAAATGAAATATTTTGCTTTAGCTTTACATGAAGTTCTCTAATTAAATGTACAGCATGATTATAGAGAAAGGGTTAAGAGATAAAAGATTATTTTCCTATGAGTGATTTCTGAAGCGAAACTTAACAAAAATGGCAAATTATTCTGTTTAGAGTAAATTGTGTATTTAAGTAGAAGGCAGACAAAATTCTTAAATATTATTTTGGCCGTGGCTCAGTGAACGAAGTTGGCAAGCATTAAAATATTATCTGTTATTTCAAAAATTAAAATTAATTTCTTGAAAAAGTACACCTGGGTCCAATAAAATATTAATATTTGGCTTTGTTAACTTCGTTCAAGAAAATACTTTATGATCACTAAAATCTGTCAATTTTCAATGTTCCATCTTCATGAATTGAATATCGAATCTTTATTTATTTACACGTATTATTTAATACACCGATCTAATTCAAGATTAGTATAGTTTTATACAAGTTCATAAAGAGCTTTATTTGACGTTACATTCAATTATATTTTGACTAACACACCAATTTTCAAAATTCAGCTGGTATATGTAGTTTTCAAAAGAGGTAAGAGCCAGATTTACATTATGAGACACGATAAATGAAAAGAACGATTTTTATCTCTATTAACATTTCCATTCATTTTTATTCGGAAAAGTAAAATTTTCAGAAACCCTACTCCTAAAAGTTGAAACCCATTATGGGAATCATTTATCCACAAGATCGCAAGTTACAAAATTCTATTTATTAAACACTAATGATAGACACGAAGAACATCGATTCGAACTTTTATTTTTCTCCTGCATCTTCAAACCTCTGTTGTCCCCCAAAAAATGCAAAGAAAAGACTTTTCATATTTACAATAATAATCTTTTAAATCGAACCGCATAGTCAGTTGGTCCAGTTTTCAAGATCCCATGCGATGCAGAAGAAAATGCCAATACTTATTCTAATTAGTTTAAATCCTAGGAAGAGAAAATTACAATTTTCATTGGAAAGAAAGAGCAAGATTTTTTCCGAAGTCTACTTTCGAAACTTCTTAACACTTTTCAGAATTTTTTTCTGATTTTTTATTTTATGTACAATTTCAGGTTTCAAACAGACTGTTTGAACTTATTTTTAGATCTACCATAATCATTTCTAATCTTATAATTATTATCGTCGTTAAATCATAAAACCACATAATATCGTAAATGAGTCGATTGGCTCTTTAATCGTACTAAAGGCTTAAAAAACGCTATAAACTAATCTACCATCTATTTACAACATTTTGAGGTCTTTGTGCCTGGGTCTCCCGACAAAGTCACTTTTAACACAGTTAATGTTCCGGCTTCATTTCGATACTCTATAAGTGACTAATCTACCCGCGAAAAAGGCTTCGGCTACTTTCAAGGTACGCGTATTATCCATGATTACAATTATAATTATAATTAAAAAATTGAATAACCGTATAATTACCCAATGACACAATTTTTTAATTATAGATTTTTAAATTAGAATTATTTTCCTAATTTTATATTTACAGGAAAAGTTATTAGTAACACAATAGAGTTGAGTGACAAAGTGGTCAGAAAGGTAATCTAGTCACTCTACTATTCCTACGGTAGCTCGTTGATCTACTTGCGATTAGTTTTTTTCAATTACCCGAAAGAACACACCAAATTGTAGATTACGTGCTGTCAAGTGATTACCAAATTAATAATGACCTCGAAAAATGATTAAAGATTCCATTCTAGTCAAAATTAAAATTTCAGAATAAGTACCTTATTGAACGTTCAAAATTATAAATAATTTATATTTTTTATATTGAATGGGACCTTCAATATTTTAATAGTCATTTTTATTCAATTTATTTTTCAACTTTTATTTTCGTTTGCATTCCTGGTTCTTTTTTAAAATCGTCAACGAGACATTTATGATTCAAACTTTTGAGTATCTTAGAATTACAAAATTTTCCTATTTCTTGAAATATAAAAGAAATTTTTTTTTATTTAGCATAGGACTATTGTGTAAGGAGATAAACTGGCAGTGCTGGTAAGAAGCTTCAAGGAATAGACATTCTCAGTACAAGTTCTGCGTTCCAAAATTTCTCGAAAAGACTGCCCTGAAAAATTCTTAGCTTCTTGATATTGCCCACCAAAATCTCGTGTCAAATAATAATAAGTATTCAAAATAAATTAATTGATTCCTTCCTCATTTGAAAACCAGATAAAGTTTGATATCAATCAAATTAATTATTTATTTTTTAATTTATGTAAAAACTTCATTTACTTTAAATAAAATTTCAAAAATAGTATAATTTTGCCGGACAATATCAAGAGGTCAAGTATCGAAAATGCGGTCAGTCAACGAGAATTTCAAAAACTGAGACATTGAAGAATGCACCAAGAGTGCATTTTTTCTGACATACAGTGAACTATTTGTAATTTTGTACAATCATAATCTACTTAATTCAGATTTGCATTCACACTCTTCCGTTTTTAAATCCAAAGATTATTTATTTAATATTTTTGTTATCCTTTTTGAAAAACCTGCTATTTTCAATTTTATATTTTAATTCTAGAAAAATATCATTACTGTTAAATTATATTTATGAAGCTTTATTATCTGGCTGGTTCCAATTTAAATCGTACAGCAATTTTCAGAATTTTTTTTAACGTATTCATTTTCTTTTGATATATTTTTAAAACAGTACAAATTTCGAATTTAAATCTTTTGGATACAAGCTTGAAATAAATCGGAAAGGAATTGTTAAGTAATAAAAAATTGTAAGAGAATTTCAAACTGGGAACTCCAAAGTATCAATATTATAATTCAACTACAAATATAAAACATGATAATATGTTTCTCATTTCAAATTTTACAGTTTAATCAATTAAAAAAAACATCATTTTAAAGTCAGGGTGCCTTTTTCATGCAAACATTTTTTATTTGTTCACAGATTAATGTAGAAAGGGGAAAATTGAAAAGCTGCCTTAAAAATATTCAGTTCTTAATGTTTTTTCTGCATTTTCAATTGTATATCAAATTTGAAATATGTATCAGTATTAAATTAGTAATTTTGATTGCTTCATTGCTTTGAATTCTTTTTTATGCATATTTATGAATTCATCTAAATTCTCTGCATCATCTGAATTCTTCTAAATTCTCTGCATCATCTGAATTCTTCTAAATTCCCTAAATTTCTTCTAAGGACTTTAGAATAATGCAAAGAATTCAGAATATTTCAGGAATTCTCGAAATTGAGAGAAGTTCCTGAATTCCTTCAATATTCTGAGTTCAGGCAATGAAGGAATTCAGAATATTCAAATAATTCAGGGAACTCAGAGAAAGCAAAAATTTCAGGATATTCAAGAAAGTCAGATAATTTTAGGGGTTTTCGTGCATTTAGGTAATTCAACACGTCAAGGATGTCAGAAAATTCAACAAATTCGGAGATTTTCACAAATTTAGAGAATTTAAGGAATTAAGAATAATCCAGAAATTCAGGGAATTCAAAATATTCCAGAAATCCAGGGAATTCAGCATATTCAAGAAATCCAGGGAATTCAGCATATTCAAGGAATTCAGGGAATTCAGAATCTTCAGTAAAGTTAAGCAATTCAAAGAATTTTAAAGGAATTCAGAATATTCAAAAAATCCAAGGATTTTCGGGAATTTAAGGAACTTAGATAATAGAATATTCAAGGAGTATTAAGGGAATTCAAGGAATCAAAGGAATTCAGAATATTCCAGAAATTCAGATAATTCAAAATATTAAAGGAAATTTTATATTATAGGAAATTCACAGCATTTAGGTAACTCAAGCAATTTACAGAATTCAAGGAATTCAGAGAATTTCAGAAATTGTATAGCATTAAGGGAATTCAAGGAATTCATGAAATTGAAGGAATTTAATGAGTTCATAGAATTTATATGTCAGAAATTTAGAAAAATCAAGGAATTTTAAAGGAATTCAGAATGTTCAAGAAATTCAAGTAATTCAAAATATTCAAGAAATTCAAGTCATTCAAAATATTCAAAATATTCAAGAAATTCAAAATATTCCAGAAATTCAAGTAATTTAAAATATTCCAGAAATTCAAGTAATTCAAAATATTCCAGAAATTTAAGTAATTCAAAATATTCAAGAAATTCAAGTAATTTAAAATATTCGATGAATTCAGGGAATTTAGCATATTGAAGGAATTCAGAATATTCTACAAATTCAAGTTTATTAAGGAATTCAGACAATTTCATGGATTTAAGGAATTTAAGGAACTTAGAGAATTCAAGGAATTGGAATATTCCAGAAATTCAGAGAATTTCAGGGATTCGGAGCATTTCAGGAATTCAAGAAATTCAGAGAATTTCATACATTTCAAAGCACTAAGGGAATTCATAAAATCAAAGGAATTTAAGGAGTTCAGAGAATTCTGGAAATACAGAGAATTTTAGAATATTTAAGGAATTCAGAGAATTCAAAGAATTTCAGAAATACAAAATATTCAAGCATTTAAGAGAATTCAAGGAATTCAGAGAATTCCAAATATTCCAGAAATTCAGGAATTGTAGAATAGTCAAGAATTTCAGAAATTTCAGAGAAGTCAATGAATTCCGATATTTTAAGGAATTTATGGTATCTGGAAAATTTTTAATCCTCTACATATGTGTACTACATATATAAACTCTTGATTTTAAAGAAAGAAATGAAACATTTTACTTTCTTATTTAATAAACTAAGAAATTAAAAAATTGTACTTTTAATCAATTTTAACGATTTCATTAGATTTACTGCAACTAATATCAGAAGTAAAAAAGTTTAAAGGCTTTTAGTTTTTTTTATTCCAAGTATTTTAAGTCATAAAAAAATTAAAAACTTATTAACTAACAAAGAAAATTAAAGAAAAATAGTAAGTAAAACTTCAAATATATTTACATATTTCAAAAATATAAGTTTCCAACAATTAACTTTTTTTTCTGTACAATTTCCAAGATTTAAAATTGATCCCAAAGAATTTCCTATATTATCAGTTAAACATTATTTTTATTTTACACTTATGTGCTTCTAAACTTTAATTAATAAAACGAACTAATTAAAAAAACAGTAATAAAAAAAACAGAGCGAAAACATGTAAATTATTATTATTAATTTAATTAATTCACTTTTTTATTATTCAGCTTCAAAGTTTGAAACCTACCAAAATAAAAATAAGTTTTAAGATTCAAGATTTCAATATTCCGATTTTTTCAATAATTAAATCTTATAGTTTTACTCTCTAACTATAAAATTTAGAATGGAACCAGCTATTTACTTTAATTCCTGATACCATTATCAAAATAGCTATAACATTTTCATTTTCATTTTTACGAAGAGAATGAGAAAACAAATACAAAATCAAGTAGATATCTACAATATTAAGAAATATTTGGAAGTATTTATGCACATATTTATAACATGTATCTTCTTCAGTTATGTAGTGTGTTCTCACACATTTATAATAATTTTACATTGTTATATATATCATAAACGTGATATATTAAGGCCTCTTAGTTTCTAACGACAGGTCATCACACTTTACTTTGACCGCTAATCACTACAATACGAAAGCGACATTATCTTTTTTTTTTGGCTTCGACAACAAATCATTTATCGAACAATCGATTTTAAGATACATATACAATTGGCGTGCATATTTGAAGAACTGCAAAATTGCTTTCTTTTAGTCAAAAAGAAATTGAAAAGCACGAAATCGATTTTTTATGCTACTATTATATATTGTTACAAAAATGCTAAGTTGCTTATAATTATCGTTATTAATGAAAAACTAACCCACATATTTACAGAACGTCACAGGCTGAGAATCTAGGGTTTTTACCAAAAATGAGCATTTTGTATAAAAAAAGTGCACTTATTTATACTTTACTCGGAAATTCTGGAATGGAATTCTAATTATTGCTCTAAATTGAAAATCTGTATCAACTGCTAATGCCTTTTGCTTTATTTTTTAAGTAGAAATTCTCGAAATCAATTGCCACTTTATAAAAGACAAAGTTTGAAAGGATTATTGTTTGAATTATTCAATATATTTCGAAGCAAATACGCTGAATATTTAATGCTTACAATGTTCACGGCGCATGACAAACTTCAATTCATATTTCACAGCAAATTTTCTAGTCACAAAATCGTTTTTGCGTGCAGCTTTTACAAATAATCTACTTGTATATACGATCATTTCAAGATAAATATCACTACTTGAAAATTGATATTATACAATTATTTACACATATCCAAATTCCGACGCTTAACTCCCTTTTCTATCTCTCACAACAAAGTTGCTATCTGCAGATGAAATGTACATAAAATCATATTTAATGAGGAACCTAAAGCAAAATAAATCAAAACTATCCTAGAAGGAAAAAGAAAATGGTGAAAACGAAAATTGTGCGAGTTTTCTTCGAAGAGAGTAAAATAAAAATGGAGATAAAAAGGAGAGGATGTGGTGTATAAAAACAAAAAAAAATGCAAATGAAGAGAATTTTACATTTCATTCTTTTACTTTATTTCAGCAACTTTATTGTTTGGTGCTTCTTGTGCCAACCACTTTCCATAATGAAGGCATATTCGCTATTGCGGAGTATATTTTTTTTCATTATCCATAATATGTTTTAACGCAGATACCATACGTCTTATAAATTATCTTAGCCTCCACTATCGTAATTTTCTCGGTTCTTAAAATGCAAAGGACAAAGCGATCGTGCGTGTTTTCTTTTTTTTTTTTACTTTTTTTTTTTGAAATCGCGTAAAATTCGGTGTTATAATAATTAAAGCGAATCGCACTCGCTTTCGTGCATGTATACATTTTTTTTTTCAATTTCGAGCGTGTCTAGGTGTCTTTAAATGCCCGACTGACCAGCTACAGTGAGCTACGTATTTACAGAATTGTTATTGTTAAGTATCATCTACGTATATTAAGAAACATTAATTTTTTCATTCACTCTCTCGCTTTTGCACTCTCACTTGACAGGTAACTTAACTAATCTACGATCGGTAATGTCTGTACCTGAACGTGCCAGAATTATCGTCGGAAACTCAGAAGAAGAGAAGTCTATAAATTTCACAAAACTTCGCTCGTAGCACCAAATGATTGCAATTTAAATTTAAAAAATTCTAGATGATTTGCACTAATTTAAAGATAACTTATTTGAATTAAAGATATATTCAATTAAGAACTAATTGAACTCAAACAATTGAAAGGAGACTTCATCCGCAGTGATTTCAACTGATTTTATGTTAATCGAATTCCTGGTAATCTCCATTAATTTTAATCCAAGATTTTTTAAGGTAATTTCAACTGATTTTAAATTAAATCAAGCTGAATTATATTAGAGCTCACAGTGTATAAGGAGTTCAAAAAAAGGAAATAGGTTAATTTTTTTCATGAAAAAGGGGAAAAATAGGGGAAAGGTGAACCATTCATTTTTACACGTAAAAAAGAAGAAACAATTTTTTTATAAGAAATGTTGTATTTTCAAAGTTTAAAGAATTACTGGATGACAATTCATTTGCCAAAAAAAATTAATTGCCAGTAGCAATCCGTTTTCGAAAAAATCTACTTTTATCCAAATTTTTGTTTTATGGATTGACATTTATATATTTATTAAATTCTCATATTGAATTCGACAACTAGAAATAGAATTCTCAAATGTTGAAAATCCAATTATCAATTTTCTTCCATTTTCAACAGTTAATAACTCAATATTCAATTCTCTTCAATTTTCAACAGCTGATAATTCAATTCTCAATTTTCTACAGTTGAAAATTAAATTTTTTCCATTTTTCAACGCTTTTAAATTCAATTTTTTAATTTTCTTCAATGAATTTTCAGTTTTCTTTTTCAACTGCTAAAAATTTGTAACAATAGAATTTTCAACTGTTAAAAACTTAAGTATAAATTTCTTTAACTTTCAATAGCTTAAAACTCAATTTTCAATTTTCTTCAATTTTGAGCAATTGAATTTTCAGTTTTATTCAAATTAAAACAATTGGATTTTCAAATATTTAAAATGGAATAAAATTAAAAATTGAATTTTCAACTGTTAAAAATGCAACTGTTGAAAATTGAAGAAAATTGATAATTGAATTTTCAACAGTTGAAAATACAATTTTCTTCAATTTTCAACTGTTGAGAATTTAATTATCAATTTTCTTTCAAATTTCAACAGCTGAATTTTTGAACAATTGAAAATTAAATTTTCTTCAATTTTCAACATTTGAAAATTCAATTGTTTTAAATTGAAGAAAACTTCAATCCATTAAAAAAATGCTGATAGGTGATTTTTTTCAGAAACTGCTCTTAAAAAATACCATCATTACTAACTAAATCGTGATACTTTTTGGCCCAAAAATTTATTTTAGCTTTAAAGTTTTATTTAAAACCTAAATAGTTTAGTTTGAAATCGGTCAAGTAAACGTTTGTAAATATTTTATTGGCAAATGAAAGTTAAAATTTTACAATTCAAACTCGGGACTACTTTCCGGTCCGAAATTTCCCACGTAATTCAAATATTGTATTTTCAAATGTAGCATATTCAAAGAGAAAAACAGAAAAAGGGAACATTTTCCAAAAATAGAGAAAAAAGGTGAATTTTTTCAAAAAAAGGGAAACGCAGGGGAATAGGGGAAAGACAAAGTGATTTCAACAAAACCGAAGTGAATTTAATTTTTGAAGAAAAGAAAAAAGGATTTCTCTTGACTCGAGCGAAGCTTTGGGAAAGGAGTAATACAATGAGATCTGCGAAAGGTGTGAATCTCGTCATGGAGAGAAGAGAAATAGTATCAGTCGAAAAAACAAATAATAGTCTAGAAAAAGAAATGATTGTAGAAAAATTACTCTTCGCTCCACGAATGAATAAATGAAGACCCAACCGCACACGACAATTTAGAGAGAAAAATCCTTCTAATCTAGTTTTTCAAATTATTGTTACTGTAACGGCAGCATTTGCTGGCTATTGGAAGTGGAGGGTAACGCTTACTGGCTGTTGGATTATTTACAAGCTCTTCGCAAAAGCACGTTCCCATTCCACCTTTTCATTTGACATTTCTTATAGTACTTCTATACAATATTTCACTCGACTGGTCTCACTAATCCACGAGTTATGTACCTTATCTGCGATTCTTTACACCTTAGTATGTACGAAATTTACACTTTTACAATTAGACGAAATCCGCCGAAAATCAAATTGTAATAATCAATTTGAAATAAAAAGCCTTTTCTTCAAGTTCTCTTCATTTCTTGCAGTTTCGTCCGCATTACTTCCCGTTAATCCATCAGAAATTATCTAATCCCCTATCCAATCCAATTAAGCCTACGGATACAATTTAGAAATCATACATATTAAGCAAACGCAATTTAAAGAAACATTAGGATAGGAACTTTACATTTTATTTCTTAAGAGACTTTTTTTAATGTGCTAAAAAAATTGCAAAATTTGAAACACTGATCGAATTCGCACCAGAAATAAATTTCAAGTCACATGGTGACTACAATTTATTTAATTCTTCATTACTTCTCGCGCAATTTCGGTCAGAGAAAAATTTAACTAAAACTGACCCAGTATTTTGAACCTCTTAGAATCGTCCTAAATTATTAAAAACCTATTTCCAAATATTGCACTCATAATCGAATCTCTCTCTCAATTTCTCCAACTTCACGAAAGCTGCGTCATATCTCAAGACTCCCAAATTTAACCAAATCCACACCTTTTTTCAACTACTTAAAAAGCCCCTCAAAGAAATTTTAGATTGCAA